>JAJIBD010012529.1:0-26584 GCA_021461705.1 Cryptotis parvus | reverse complement strand
AAAAAAAAAGTATGAAGGTGCAGAGAGAAAAGCAATTTTTTTACTTACAATGAGATGCAATGTATACTCATTTTAAAGATGTATTAACACCTGTAGAGATAGAATGGTATAATTTAACAACAATATTAATTTGTTTAATTTTATGTTTAAAATCTTGAGTTTTAATCATTTAAGAGCACAGTAACAGGAGTTTATACCATTTATTTACTAGTTTATAGACTTTGTCAAAAGGATCTAAACAATTTTGTAATTCCAGTTTTTTAAGTATCTTATTTAGCAAAACAAAAATTTTATTTACATGCATTTTAAGTTTTGGTATTTTAAAATTTGATTTTGTTTTACACAGGAAGACAATATTTAGTCAGCATGATGGAGTTGTGATCTGCAGTACTTCTAAACCCTTTTTTTTTTTTTTTTTTTTTTTTGCTTTTTGGGTCACACCTGGCAATGCTCAGGAGTTACTCCTGGCTCTGCACTCAGGAATTACTCCTGGCGGTGCTCAGGGGACCATATGGGATGCCGAGGATCGAACCCGGGCCGGCATGAGCCGGCCACATGCAAGGCAAGCGCCCTATCTGCTGGATTATCACTCCAGCCCTGTTAACCCTTTTATAAGCCTTTGAATTTTGTATATTATTAACAAATACTTGCTCTTAAAAATTGCATTTTTAAAACATTGGTTAAAATTATTTACCAGTTATTTTGCCAATTTTATTATTAAAAACCACCAGTTCAAGTGGCTTTTTGCAGCTGAGACTGAATTTTTAAAACAACCTTTTTTTTTTTAGTTTGTTATTAGCTAAGACAGACATGGGGCAGAGATGCTACTGGCTCTCACTGTGCCCAGCTGCTCATGAGGTGCCCGGAGGGATGGCAGGTTCTAGCCCTGGCCCACCACCCCAGCAGAGCCTCACAACAAGCCAGACGACCCCACCCCCCTCCATGAGGACCTCCATTTTCCACATCCGGACTTCCCCCTCGTTAGAACTCCACCCAGCACACCAGCCTATCACAGTCCGGTTCATCAATAAATGCTGGATTTAGAGATGACTACAAGAGTATGCTACCCTCACGGCAGAGCCTGGCAAGCTACCCGTGTCGTATTTGATATGCCAGATACCAGTAACAATGATAGACCTCATTCCCATGACCTGATGGAATGGTTTGAGGCTCTTTATGTTCCTGGAGCAAGCAGGTGCCTTTGGGCTCTACTTGCATGAGACAGGACATATGGAGATGTTACTGGTGCCCGCTCGAGCAAATCGACGATGAACGGGAAGACAGTGATACAGTGATTGTTATTAGCTGTTTTTTAGACAGACAATACATTTTTATAAGGGGCTGGAAGCTCCTTTCTGGTGAGGAGACAAATGGAACTTCAGTATTTGTATCACTATCACTATCACTATCCTCCCGTTGATCATCTATTTGCTAGAGCGGGCACCAGTAATATCTCCATATGTCCTGTCTCATGCTAGTAGAGCCCAAGGGCAACTATTCGCTCCAGGAACATAAAGAGCCTCAAACCATTATATAAGGTCATAGGAAAGAACTAATATAACTAATATAACTAATGAACTAATTTGAAACTGCCAATTAATACAGATATACACTTTTTAATTTTTTATAAATTTTACCACAATTATTTTAAATTATAAAATTTTTAGATTAGATAACTTTAATTTTATGCAAAAACAAAGCAAACACGCTTTTTAGACATAAGAAACCCTTGACTTTTACTAAACCTTTTCGAGACCAGCAAAAGAAACAAAAGAAAATATTCTTTGTGGGGCCGGAGCGATAGCCCAGCGGGTAGGCGTTTGCCTTGCACGCGGGCAGCCTGTGCTGGCCTGGGTTCGATCCCCGGCATCCCATATGGTCCCCCGAGCACCGCCAGGAGTAATTCCTGAGTGCAGAGCCAGGAGTAGCCCCCTGAGCATTGCCGGGTGTGACCCAAAAAAAAAAAAAAAAGAAAAAGAAAATATTCTTTGATTTACTTTTGATAACTTTTGAATCTCAGTTATTTATGGAGCCACCTAGCTTCTCATAGAAAAATCCAACTGTCTCACAAAGCCCTGATCTTACCTCTGGTGTCTGACTGTTGCTCCACAGCCTTTCTGAAACAGCACAGTTTCTGAAGCTTATGAGAACTTCTGATGTTAGTGACCATTTAACCTTTTAGTTAATACTTAATTTAGAAACTTTTTAGCTTTTTGATGGCTCATCACAATTTAAGAACATTTGGACCTTTGCAATTTGCACATACAGACAGACGGAAAATTCACTACAGAGATGGCCATTATACACACACATGCACACATGCTCGAGCAAACAATTTGCTGTCTCTGAACAAGGGGGATACTTGAGGTGGGTGAAGGAGGACAGGACAGTCTTTAGGGCAAACTGAGCCCCATAGGCCTATTGAGACTAGCCCCTGTTCCTTCACCCTTCCGAACCCTTCCCATTAGGTCAGGAAAGAGCTCCTTTTGCAGTAAGCCAGCAAAACCAGATTATGAATTTTGACATCTTAACCTAGCAGTACTGACAAACAGATGACTTCTTTGGAACTTCTGAAAAATGGCTCAAAAAAGAGATTTAGGGGTTACTGATTCTGTCCCATTTCTCCTGTAAAGAAGGGGATTGACAAACGGAAAAACACAACAGTAATTTTCACACACACACACACACACACAATTCCAACAAACACACAAATTTTTACACTTTCAATTGGACCGGTCTTTTACACATCTTTTCTTTTATTTACATACACCTCTTTTTCCAGATTTAGATACTAACTTGATATTAGCCCAAACGGTGTCCACTTCGACTGCCGGGGACAATGTTCTTCAGGGACATCTCCCGTAGCTAACAATGGAGTCTCCAGAGTTGGTTCCAAAATCCAAATTGCCTAGGCACCAGATAAGGACCCCGTCCTCCCAGAGGAGAGTGGCCAACCTCTCCTACAGTGGTCCCTGGAACCCAGTTCCAACTGGAACCCGCCCAGATTCTGCCCTAGGCAGATTCTCTAAAGGCCCCGGTAACTCCGGTAACTGCAGTTGTTTGTTAGTTCCAAGGATAGCGATCTCGGATGAGTCCCCAAATGTTAGGGTCCGGAGTCGCAAGTTCTTAGGAATTACAAAGAAACCAACCAGTAATCCAAAAGGCAAGCGGAGTTTATTAAGCCAGCTAGCTGGGGTCAAGTTCTCAGCCACGCAGGCCAAAACAAGACCTCGAGTAAGGGGAAGCTTTGGATTTATATAGACACTATTTGAGTTATAATCTTAAGTTCAAAGAAAAACATAACTTAAGGAGAAACACAACTTAAGTTGCCCAGACAAGTTATTTTTATATGTCTTGGGATATTTTAAATGTTAATACACCTTGCCTGCACCCGAGCGGTTTTCATAGATACCGCAGATAGGCTGCTGTTTTTCTTTTGCCCAGATGTCCTTCCCAAGGCAAAATGGGAGGGATGGAGGGGTGATACCAAGCCCTTGGTAACTTTTCACAGCAACATGGAGGCCTTTTGGCTCATTGAACCTGCCTGATGTTTTGCTTACCTAACTGCTGAGTCTGATCTCAGCACTCCATGTTGTCCGGGAGCCACTGGATTCTCCAACAGTATCTCTGTATCACTGTCTTCCCGTTCATCATCGATTGGCTCAAGCGGGCACCAGTAACATCTCCATATGTCCTATCATGCTAGGAGAGCCCAAGGGCACCTGCTTGCTCCAGGAACATAAAGAGCCTCAAACCATCCCATCAGGTCATGGGAATGAGGTCTAAAATTGTTACTGGTATTTGGCATATCAAATATGACACGGGTAGCTTGCCAGGCTCTGCCGTGCGGGTAGCATACTCTTGCAGTCATCTCAAAATCCAGCATTTATTGATGAACCGGGCTGTGATAGGCTGGTCTGCTGGGTGGAGTCTGATGAGAGGGAAGTCCGGATGTGGAAAATGGAGGCCCTCATGGAGTGGGGGGGGTCGTCTGGCTTGTTGCAAGGCTCTGCTGGGGTTGCGGGCCAGGGCTAGAACCCACCATCCCTCCTGGGCGCCTCGTGAGCGACTGGGCACAGAGAGAGCCAGTAGCAGCTCTGCCCCATGTCTGTGAGTTTCTGTGAGTTTTTTTAATCTTTAAAAAAGTCTTAGTGTTGGGACTGGAGCGATAGCCCAGCGGGTAGGGCGCTTGCCTTGCACGCGGCCGGCCTAAGCTGGGCCCGGGTTCGATCCCCGGCATCCCATATGGTCCCCTGAGCACCACCAGGAGTGATTCCTGAGTGCAGAGCCAGGAGTAACCCCTGAGCAAAGCCAGGTGCGACCCAAAAAAGCAAAAAAAAAAAAAAAAGTCTTAGTGTGACAATGTGACGTCACAGTCAGCGCTTCATCTCTCCTAACTCCTGGAACTTGCTTAATCAGATTTTTTATCTTTCTCCTCAAGAGAAAGGATGGTGATGGCCACCTCATATTACACAAATAAAGGAAAACAAAACCTAGAATGGAAAACTGCTTTTGTGTTTTCAGCATTCAAACACACACAGTAATGGTGCCTGAATAACTCCGCGCTGAACACCCTAAACATATACAGACAGTATCAGGACTGAATTTCTCCTCTACCTCTGAGGCCACCAGGGAATGGATGAAAACTCACAAGTTCGGGCGCAGTTCCTAAAAGGCTTCTAATAATACAAAAGCTCTATCACCGCAATCCAATATAATGAAAGAACTCTAGCTCTGGTCAGAACTTAGACCATACACAAGAGAGCCCAAGTCTCCCACCAAAGAGGATCCTACCAGAGAGGAGTTCTACCCGAAAAAGGGGCAAGTGAATGCCTCAAGTCAATCCCCTTATATACACCAAAGTAATCCTAACTGTTGACAGGGAGGGTCCTGTCAACAAAGGACCCTAAACAGCTTCTAGATAGTAGAAGAGTGTAGAAGGGTGGTGCCATACCCTATTAGAGGTATAAACAAAAGAGTATGCCAAGGACTAAACCCTTCTTTGGAGATTATCTCTTATGTAAAACACTGTGGAGAGGGAGGGAGAGAGGGAGAGAGAGATAGATAGAGAGAGAGAGAGAGAGAGAGAGAGAGAGAGAGAGAGAGCTAGAATAAAATAATACATCCTGGGGGCCGGAGCGATAGCCCAGCGGGTAGGGCATTTGCCTTGTATGTGGCCGGCCTGTGCCGGCCCGGGTTCGATCCCCGGCATCCCATATGGTCCCCTGAGCACCGCCAGGAGTAATTCCTGAGTGCAGAGCCAGGAGAAACCCCTGAGCATTGCCGGGTGTGACCCAAAAAAGCAAAAAAAAAAAAAAATACATCTTAATTTCATAGGCTTCATGTAATCTAGATGGTACCCACAAGGTCCTTCTTATTTACTATCTGCACCAGGGTGATTCTGAGTGTCTTGTCCTCTATATACTGAAAGGGTCACGCTTTGCTGCTTGAGAGCAAACTAGCATGATCCTTCCATAATCTTCCTATAGTCTCAACGTAGCCAGGGTGGTTGGTAATCTCCTGGTAAATTCTAACAGTCCCATGCTGGGTGCAGTGGGTATAAAGAGGAGCTGTGCCCAATCTAGAAAACATAGAAGTCTTAGTAGATGTTTAAGTCAGAAGTTATTCAGAGTCAAGGTGACTTCTGTAACTGCCACACCCTCTACCAGTGTTCGCATAGAAGAGAGCTCTCATTAGAATGAACCTTGGCTTAAGAACATGTAAGTAGATTAAGCTGTGAGCAAAGCTCCCAAGCCTGTCATCCAACACCAGGTGGTGCCCTGAGCACCACCAGGAATAATCCCTAAGTGTAGGCATAGGAGCAACCCCTGAGCATGGCTGGGTGTGGTCCCCACAAAGGAAAGTCCAAGCCTTGTATGACCAACTGCATACAAGGCAAGTGCCTCTACTCTTGAACTATGTATGTGCGATCTCTCGCCCCGGTGTCCTATTTTGAGTCTTGGTCGGAAGAGAACCCGGGTCTGAACAGCACCGGTTCTCCGATCCAACACAGTCAGCAGCCTGAGCCCACGAGGCATAATTAGCTTCATCTCCCTTTTTTCACTTTATAGCCAAAAGGAAACTCAGAAGGAGGCGTCAGGGTTTGCCCCTGCCAGGCCAACGGAGGGAAGGGCTGGTCCCCACAGAGAACAACCCCCAGGTCTGAAGGTGCAGGGAGGGAGTGACCTGCAGGGCAAGAGCCTGTTCCTACAGGAACTGGCACTGACCCTGGCACCAGCTGAACGCTGACGCTCTTTCAGACGGGCGTTCAGGCGGATCCTGTTGCCTGTGACAGCGGCTGTTTCAAGGACGCGAGAAAGGAAAGCAGGTGCCAGGACGCCAGGACTGGCGGAGTCACCTGTCCAAGATAGCGCTTGGTAAAGGGCAGGGGAGAAGCTGGCAGGAAAGATGGACTAACCCAGACGCGGTGGGCAGGAGTCCGGGTACTGGAACCCTGCAGAGAAGGGATCGCAGCGGGATGCCGGGGGCAGTAAGGAAAAGATTCATAAGAGCTGGGATGGACCGGTTCCATGAACGGAAAACTTGTCCCAGCCATAATGCAGTGGGGAGGGCATTTAGCCTTGCAGAGGCCCACCCGGGTTCGATTCCCGGCGCCCCACGTGCCCCCACCCACCCCGGGACCAGCGGGAGTGATTCTTGAGTGCTGAGCCAGGAGCAACCCCTGAGCATCGCCTGGCGAGGCTGGGAAACAATAAAAAAGAAGGAAATCTTGTCGGAGGCGAGGGTGGCGACAGGGCCCCCAGACGGAGCCCAGGAGCTGGGCGCCTCCGGAAAGGAGGAGCTGGTTCTCCTCTGGGGCTCTCCCTCCCCCTTCTTCAGGATGTTTCACTGCAGAGACAGGGAAGCGGGTGCAGCAGAGAGGAGCTGGACCCGAGCCACCGCGGTCTCGGGAGCTCGCGCCTGGCTCGCGCCACGGGGTTTGGCTGCGGGTGCACCCGCGGGAGCAGCTGGCCCGTGCATTTCGGGTTTTTGTTTGTCTGCTTGCTTGCTTTTTGGGGGCCACACCCGGCGATGCTCAGGGGCTGCTCCTGGCTTTACACTCAGGAATTACTCCGGGCGGTGCTGGGGGACCACATGGGATGCCAGCGATCGAATCTGGGTCGCCGCGTGCAAGGCAACCGCCCTACCCGCATGTATCGCTACCGCCCCAGCTACATGTCGTTTGGAAGTAGTGAGCACTTGAGCTGTGATTTTACACCGGTGGGTCCAAGAGGGGGGGGGAGGACGGGCCACGCAGGTGGCCAGCAGCGGAGTGGTCGGCCACGAAGGCTCCGCTGCGATGCCCAGGAGGCGCTGCGCGGGAGAGGACGCTGCGGGTGCGCTGTCGCAGCTGGGCGGCGCAGTGAGCCTGAGGGCCACCAGAGGGCGCCTCTGAGCTCCGCCTGTCTCCGGGGCCCTGCTCAGCCTCCGGGCTGTGAGCACCAGCCAGAGAACAAGAGAACGCAGGACCCTGACCCAGCTCTGCGTTACGTTATTCATGAGCGAACTAGGGTTGCAGAATAAACCCTCCGTGAACACCTGTGCAGAGCAGGAAGTGGGAAGTGAGCTCTCCTCTCCTTTTCAACCTGAAGTGGGGGCCCAGCACGACAGCCGCCAGCCAGCAGTGAGTAGCCACTGCAGGGGACGGTGGGGGTGTCTTTGCTCTTCAGCCGCTTGCAGCTGAGGAAATCCAAACCCACACAGCTGAAGCCCGGAGCCCGGTGGGTGTGCATCTTCCTGAGCAGCTGAACAAAAGCATCTCTGTGAGACTTCTGGGGGGACAGTGGGTCCAGAGCCTGGGAGAAGGGTGGGGAGACACCCATGAGGGACCCTTGTTGAGTCCCATCACCTTTCATCCATCCCGGGGGATCAAGGCTGCGCCGTCTTGGGAGCTGGGGAGATGGTGTCAAGGGCAGCTCCTGCAGGAGGCCCTGGAGTTCAGTCCTCTGAGAATCACCTCATGGACCCTTAGGCACTGCTGGGCTTAGCAGTCAGACCAAAGAACTGAACCATCCAGTCTAGCTGGCTGAATACTGCTGGAAGGGGTCCCCAGACACCTGAGCACTGCTTGGGAAGCCGCCCCCCCCAAATAAAAATCTTGGCACGAAGGGAGTTATACGCAGAGAACCGTCCACACAGGTTACTACTGGCTCTGCACTCAGGAATCACCCCTGGTGGTGCTCGGGAACCATATGGGATGCTGGGGCTGACTCAGGCCAGCCACGTGCAAGGCAAACGCCCTCCCCACTGTGCTATCGCTCCCGCCCCAGGTTACTTCTCTGACCCAGGGCAAGGTCCACTCTGGACTTGATCTTCATTAGCCGATCTATAGGTCATGGTTTCTAGCCTGCAAAGGCCACGGGCTGGACCTCCCCATGGTCCTCTTCCTTCCCTTGTGCTCCCTGAACCTCACTGCTGCCCAGAGAAGGTTTGGTTCATATTGACCATGTTGCTACCTGACCGGCCAGGCCAACGGGGACACCATGTTGCTACCTGACCGGCCAGGCCAACGGGGACACCATGTTGCTCCCTGACCAGCCAGGTCAACAGTCCAGTGCTCAGGCGACACCCAGCGGTGCTGGGAGAACTTGTGGTGTTGGCGTTTCATATCAGACGCATGTCCCTGCCCCAGATCTCTCCGCTCTCCTCTTCAGGGGGAGAGGGGTAGGACAGCAACACCCAGAGGGGCTCGGGTCACTCGGCACAGACTCAGGGGCCCAATGGAGAGGCGTCCCATGTGGCACCTTCTCTGCCCTGTGCCCAGCAGCCCTGATGTGGCTCCAGGTGGTCGTGATGAAGAAGGAAAGAGTGTGTCGGCGGTCACCCAGGAACCACCAGTCACTCTCCCTGTCAGAGGGGACGCCTCTGAGGCAAGGGCCAGCCAGACTTCTCCAAGGGCATGGTCAGCAGCCTGGGGGCACGTGGCAAGAGCTGTAGCTGCAGAATCAGGGCTCCCAGTGTTAGCAGAATCGAGGGGTGGCTCTGCAGAATCCAGGGCACCAGGGCAGGCAGAGAATGCAGGTGAGCAGAGGGACCGTCCGGATGCCAGGGCCCTGGCATCTGCAACTGCTGGGCAGAGCAGCTGAGCTGGAGCTAGGGTACTGGTGCCCGTGTCCATAGAGCAGGCCCTGTGCTCGGCTCCTCCGGACATGCCTGGAGTCGTCATCTGGAAACATCTTTTCCAGAGACCCTGCTGCGAGCAGCAATCACGGAGTCAGTGCTGAGCAGCTGTTGCGCTTCCTTGAATGGTCACGAGGGCCGGAGAGGATTGGGGCGGGGTTCTGGGTTTGATCCTCAGGGATCAAACAAGGCCTCGGAGCCAAGAGTAAGGCCTGAGCTGGGTGTGGTCCCCAAAACAAAAAAAGGAGTAAAGCGGCTGACCATGAGGTTCCCAGGAAGCAAGATGGGTTAGGGTTAGAAGCAGCCAGATGAGACTCGCTCACCATAATAGCAGCCATTATCATAGTCTAGACCCCACAGCTCATCAGAACCCACAAAGAGAGACACTGATCTCTAGACCAGCTCAGAGCAGCTGAGTTTGAGCCCAGGTAGGCGGCTCGGAGGCGGAAGTCACTGGGTATTCCTGGAGATGGAGCTGGGGTATCCCTTCCCCTCTCTGACCAGTCCCAGAGGCCTGGTGGCCCCGCCCATGAACTGCCTCAGGGCTCTTGGCCATGATGCAGAGACTCAGACGCACAGGGAGAGCTGCCATCCGGCTCTCTCCTAGCTCAGCTGACCATGAGGCTCCCAGGATGCAAGACGGGTTTTGGGAGTGGGGCCCATCACCTCTGTAGGGGCCTCGGAAGCAGCCGGATGAGACTCGCTCACCATAATAGCCCCCATTTTCATGGTCCAGACCGGGTACATCAAACTAGTGGAACCAATCACGTTCTAGAATATATTACAATCTACAATGTGTGAGAAAGGGAAGCAAGAGAGAGAGAGAGAGAGAGAGAGAGAGAGAGAGAGAGAGAAAGGAGATAAAGAACCTGCCATGGAGGCAGGCTGGGGAAGGGGGAGGGAGGTGGGGACATTGGTGATGGGAGATGGGCAGGGGTGGAAGGATGGGTGTTGGAACACTGTAGAACCAAAATTCAAACATGAACATCTTGTAATTGCATATCTAACGGTGGTATAATAAAAAAAAATTTTAAAGGAGCAAAGCACCGGGCTCTGCTCCTGTCCCTGCTCCACACTGTCACACCTTCCTGGGGCTGGTGGCACGCCTGGAGACTTTGTTTGCTTTGAGAGCTGCTCAGGGCTTATTCGGGCCCCCAGAAGCAGATGGGGGAACTGGGAGTCACATCTGAGCCAGCCGCATGAAGGCAGGTGCCTGACCCACGAGAGGATGTGAGAATCGCTGTGCGTGGGGAGCTGGCGGGCGCACAGGGGAACGTCTTTATTCTCTCCACAACCACAGCAGCCGGCCCCACCCCACCCCTAGGCGCCCCAGGCTGGAGGACTCCCCACTCCGTCCATGCTGCTCAGTCCATTCACCACTTCTGTAACTTGGGGGACTGACACCAGCTGCAGATCTCGGGTCCTGACCCCTGGCTTGTCAGTCCTGACCTCGGGTCCTGACTCCCGGCACCAACAACAAGGCGTCGGGGAGGGAGGGAGTGACAACAGCTGGATTAATGCCCCTTATGCACAGAGGCTGCAGGCCCCAGTGAGGGTCGAGAGCCCACGAGAGTGAATTTCAGCACAGACTCGGTTGCTGGCTTTGGGGCAGCGCAGGGGCTGAGGAGGGGGCGAGTGTGGGCACCAGGCAGGATTCACAGGCTGTTCCTGGGAACCCGCAGGCAGGTACCCATGCTCAGAAGCATCTTCCAGGAACTCCGTTCATGGCAGGATGGGAGATTTCCAAGTCCTAGGTCACGACTGAGGAGTGGGAGCAACCAGGAAAGAAGGTGGGACCCTTGGCGGTGAAAATCAACGGCTGGGAAGGAATTCAGTTCAGCCGGCATGCCCCACACCCTGGCAGGGCGAGGGACATCTGGGTTCCCCCTCCCCCCACCCCCACACTCTGATGCCAGGTGACTCCCCAGGACCCAGAATCAGGCCCCTCTGCGACTTGGGGAAGTCAGGAAGTCACGGAGGGTCACACACCTGTGGCTTCAAAATGTGGGTGAGGACGGCCCAGCTGGTCAGGTTCACGGAGCGCACAGTGCGTGGCCCAGAAGCGGGTGTGGGGATGGAAAGACGGGCAGCCTTCAGGCCCAGTCTCCAAGGCTCCGGTGGTGGGGCTTGGGGGGCAGGAATGCACCTGTGAGTCCCCTTGGGGGTCTCCTCTACCCCTTCCCTCCAGGACACAGAATCTGCAGTCCGCATGCGCAGAAAAAGGATGCAAGCGTGTCTCACCCCTAAAAACACTTGCACCCTTCTCCCCTGTGGGACGTACTCCCCAGACATTTCTGCCGCCCACCCCCGGACTCCGCAGACCCTCACATAAAGGCTCCCTGCCGCCCCTCCTGTGGGCGGAAAGGCCCACGGGCCGGACTGGTATTCTAAGACACCGCGGGGGCCCCTCAGTGGTCCTTAACGGGCGGGGAGCGGGGCAGAGGGGCTCCTGGGGTGCTATCCCGCATTTTCCATCTTTACGCCGCACTAGAGATCTGTGCAGAGAAGCCCCCGGACCTCCCTGATCGCGGCCACTGGGTTGCCTGCCCCCAGAATGGCTCTTCTGGCCCCTCCTCGGTCCCAGAGTTCTCAGCCCCCTTAGCGGCGGTGGAGGGGTTCCGGGGGAGGCCGCCCCCACTCTGGCCCTGCAGGGGGCTCCTGGGTCGGGGAGTCCCTCTCGCAAGTGGCACAGGCGGGGCGGGAGGGGCCGCCATGGCTGCCCTGGTGGCGCAAGAGCCAGGAGCGACAGGCGAAGCTCTTGCCACACAGGCCGCAGGGGGAAGCGCTTCTCCTGCGAGTGTGCGCGCAGGTGCCGCAGGAACGCGGCCTTCTGGGCGAAACGCTTGGCGCACTGGGCGCACTGGAAGGCGCTGCTCGCCCGGGTGCACGTTCTGGTGCACCGTCAGATTGGCCAGGCGCGTGAAGCGCTCTCGCAGTGCGCGCACTGGAAAGGCTTCTCGCCCGTGTGCGCGCGCCGGTGCTCCACCAGCGTGGACAGGCGGCCGAAGCGCTTCTGGCACTGCACACACTGGAAGGGCTTCCGCCCGTGTGCGTGCGCCCGATGCTCCAGCAGCGTGGACAGGCGGCCGAAGCGCTTCTGGCACTGCGCGCGCACTGGTACGGCTTCTCGCCCGTGTGCGCGGTAGTGCGTGGGTGAGCGTCGACTGGTGCACGAAGCTCTTGCCACACTGTCCGCACGTGTAGGTGCGTGAGGCTGCAGGCGCCGCCGCGGGGCTGGCCAGGGTGGCGGGCGGTGCCCGTCCCTGGGGACACTGGGCGCAGGTCAAGGGCCGCGGGCTGTAGCGGGTGCGTGATTGCGGTGCTCGGAGCTCCTTCTGGGCAATGCTCTGGCCACACTGCTCCGTGTCCCCGCGGCTGGTGCAGCTGGGCGCTGGTGGCCCAGAGGAAGGGTGGTCCCCGCCTCTCCAAGGAGGCAGTCTGGCTAGGGGATCCTTCGGGAGAGGCCGGTCCTCACAGCTACCCTTCTCCAAGCCTCTCCTTGCCAGATGCGCCTTCAGCGGCCCAGGCTGGCTCGGCCCCTCTAGGTTCTTCTCCTTGCTGCCCAGACAGTTCTCTGCTGAGAAGGGACACACAGGGACACCACCAGGGTGGCCTTGGCCAATCGCAAGCTGGGATTTCCCCCTCCCCACCCCCCACCCCCCACATTCTGCTCTCCTGGCACCTGAGGATCAAAGGCACGACCCTGTACAGGTGGGTCCCACCTACCAGCAATTCTCTGCAGATGCCCGAATGCTTGCAGCAAACACCCTGCTCACGCCATCTCTACCTTGCCTCCAGGTCCCCACACCCTCTCCTGGACGCCCTTGGACCTCAGCTTCAGCTCAGACGCTGTCAGCCGCCTCCACCCTGGAGCTCTGGGCGCCTTAACTCGGGGTGCAGCCCAGAGTCATCAGACCCGCCGAGAGCTCTCCAGCTCCAGGAGCGGATGTTATCACTGTTTTTGTGTCTTTTGTGTTCTTCTCCTCCCTCTTCCTATCTGCAGACCCTTAGGTGGGAGAGATGGCTTGTGTTTTTGGCAGTGGGGACACCCTGCAGGGTTTGTACCCCAGGTAAAATAGCAATGGGAGGGGGTGGAGCAACCATACTGTCCGGTAGGGTGTTTGCCTTGCATGCAGCCAAGCCAGGCTCGATCTTCAGCACCCTATGGTCCCCAGCACTTCCAAGAGTAATTCCTTAAAAAGCAGAGCCGGGAGTAACCCCCTGAGCATGACTGGGTGTGGTCCCCAAACAAAACCAAAACAAAGCCCCCCCACAAACACACCAAATAAAACAAACGCCCTGGACCTGCACACCGCTATGTCTGCTCACGGCTGCCCCCTGCAGGACGCTCCCCGCAGCACCGCCCCTTCCGGAGTCCAGGTCCCGCCCTCGCCTTACCTGAAATCGGGCTTGCAGGGGGCTGCTCCCCGAGGCTGGCTGGGGACCTCCCAGGAGCCTCTTTTTCTTGCTTGATCCAGGGCAGAAGAGCAGGGGATGAGACCTTCGTGCCTGGTTCTAGGGGGAGAGACAGGAAGCGGCCTTGAGGCCTGGAGCTGGTCCTGGTCATCGGGCTGGCTAGCGACCAGGACAAGGTCCTCCCCACGGACTGGCAAAGGCACCGCAGACAGGATGCCTACCCACCCCCTCTGTGGGGTTTAGCCCCTGTGAACGCTTAAAAGGGGGAGAAAGGGGCCTGAGCGATAGTCCTGCGGGAGGGTGCCTGAATGAGACACAGCTATGGGTTCGATCCCCGATAGGATCCCCCAGCACAGCCAGGAGTAACTCCTGAGTGCAGAGCCAGGAGTAACCCCCTGAGCTCCAGCGGGTGTGACCCCCCCAAAAAAAAGCAGAAATAACAATAAATTAATAAATATTTTTGTAAAGAAACAAAAACAAAAGGGGAAGCTGAATTCCATCCGTCTGAGTCCTCTTTGAACATGGGTCACGGACCCGCGGAAGGTGTGGCTTGAGGCGAAGCACAGACCCAGGCCTCCCGTGACGTCACTTCCGTTCCATCTGCAGGGTTCGACTCGCTCAGCTATGTGGCAGGAAACGGGTTATCCAGGCCATCTGCTGTGCTTGTGCCCTGCACTGATCTAGTTTCATCACACACGAAGCACAGTTTGGGGCGGAAGGAAACAAGATGGCATGAGAGTTATGCCCACGTGTGAACTCCAAAGGGCCTCTGCATATCACCGCTTTTTTCTGTGCGATTGGGATGAGCCACTGCCACCAAGGAAGGCGTCTCTGCAGAGACAGGGCTGTGTCCCTGGGCTTTCATGAACGAGTGATGGCTGTTTCTGCTCCCTCGGCCGGTTTCCCCCCCCCTAGCCAGGCAGACTTGGCGCCTGTTTAGTCAATGAAAAGGAAGCGAGTGTGTGCTCAGGGGCTCAGAACACCCCATTCTCCTTCCTGCTTCCTTCTGAATAGCTGCATCCCCAGAGAGTGAGACATCTAGAACCAGCAAGGCCACACCCTAGAACATTCTGGAAGGGGCTGGAGTGCCTGATACATGCAGACTCCTACTATCTCATCACTATTTATTTTTTGAGAGAGGAGCACCACATTTTCTGGTGGCGCCTCCTGGTGCGTTGCTCAGTGACTGCTCCTGTTGGTGCCAGGTACCAGGTGGTGGGGATGGAACCGGGCCCCTATACACCTGCACTCAGCGCCGGGCTCTCCCACCCAATACAATCTCATTTAAGCTATTTGGGAATTTATTGTTTTTGTTAAACAAAAAACGTCAGTAAATGTAAGAACTGAAAGCATACCTACAACCGAGAGTATCCCGCCTGCACAGCAGAGCCTGGCAAGCTACCCGTGTTGTATTTGATATGCCAACAGTAACAATTATAAACCTCATTCCCATGACCTAAACGAATGGTTTGAGGCTCTTCATGTTCCTGGAATGAGCAGAGGCCCTTGGACTACACTAACACGCAACAAGGACAAATGGAGATGTTACTGGTGCCCACTCGAGCAAATCAATGAACAACGGGAAGACAAGTAATACAAGTTTTGTTTTGTTCTGTTTTTTGCTTTTTGGGTCAGACCTGGACGATGTTCAAGGGTTACTTCTCGCTATGCACTTAGAATTTTCTTTTTGTTTGGTCACACCTGGCAATGCTCAGGGGTTATTCCTGGCTCTTCGCTCAGGAATAACTCCTGGCGGTGCTCGAGTACCATATGGGATGCCGGGATTGAAGCCTGGTCAGCCGCGTGCATGGCAATGCCCTACCCGCTGTGCTTTCGCTCCGCCCCTGCACTTAGTCGGGGGGACCATATGGGATGCTGGGGATCGAACCCAGGTCTGCTGAATGCAAGGCAAATGCCCTACCCGCTGTACTGCTGGTTTGGGGGATTATTACTGGTGATTTTAGTGTCTTTTTATTTTGTTGTTGGAACTCCACCCAGCAGACCAGCCTATCACAGCCTGGCTCGCGTGGCCACAAGCGGCCGCGCAGTTCATCAATAAACGCTGAACTTAGAGATGACTACAAGAGTATGCTACCTGCACGGCAGAGCCTGGCAAGCTACCCGTGTTGTATTTGATTCGCCAAATACCAGTAACAATTATAGACCTCATTCCGGAATGGATTGAGGCTCTTTATGTTCCTGGAGCAAGCAGATGCCCTTGGGCTCTACTAGCATGAGACAGGGCATATGGAGATGTTACTGGGGCCCGCCTCCAGCAAATCGATGATGAACAGGAAGACAGTGATACAGTGATACAGTCACACCCAGGGTGCTCAGAGCTTACTCCTGGTGGGCTCAAAGAGCTACATGGAGTGCCAAGGATCAAACTCAGGTCAGCTACATACAATACAAGGCAAGCACCTCACCCACTGTGCTATCGCTCCAGCCCCAAGTTTAGTTTCTTTTACGGCATCTGAGATTATCTGGGCAGGGAGGTATCTGGACCCTGGGATCTCAGCCAGAGTGACAGGGTCCTGCAGCTTGGGGGGACAGACCCCTGTTCCCACATCCCGCTGCACTCGCCCCTGCACTCACCCCACACCTCACATGCATTCAAGACCCTGGTCTCTGGCTGCTTCTTCCCCAGCTGGGAGCCAGAGTAAGGCACAGGGACACCCCCCTCCTCCCCCATCTCCAGAGACCAGTGTGTGAGAACCAGGATGTGGGTACAGCCTCCAGCTGGCACAGGAAACCAGCCTCTCGGCCCTTAACACACTTCAGAGGGCTCCAGTGCTCTGACCTGCGAACAAGGGAAGTAAATGGCCAGCCAAGGGCCTAAGAGCCACTGCCCCCGCTGCCCCCCACCAGCCCATGCATGTGGCCCCTGCTGCCCTTACCCATATTCACCATGACACTCCCAGGGGCACGGGGGACTATGGTGGGTCAAGAAATGTCCGCTGCCCCTCTGCCTCCAAATGAGAACAGGGAACTCTATTGGCGGGGTCCCTGCCTCTCCCTGCTCATGAGAACTCTGGCCTGCTGGGGGCTCAGGCAGCACCTCTCAGCTTGCTGCAGCACAGGCCTCCTGCTGTACTTCCTCTTTTTGTTCTTGCTTTTTTGGGGTCATACCTGGCGACACTCAGAAATTACTTCTTGGCGGTGCTCAGGGGACCATATAGGATGCCGGGATTGAACCCGGTCGGCCGCATACAAGGCAAACTCCCTCCCCGCTGTGCTATCACTCCGGCCCCTGTAGTTCATTCTATCCCCCATGCCAGTATCCCACCACTCATAGGACCCTCTTCAGGAGAGGAACCCTGTGACCAGACAAAGGGAAGGCAGCATTTTGTTTTTGTTTTGTTTTTTGGGTCACACTCAGCGATGCTCAGGGGTTACTCCTGGCTCTGTACTCAGGAATTACTCCCAGAGGACCATATGTCGGGGATTAAATCGGGGTTGGCTCATGCAAGGCAAATGGCGTGCCTGCTGGACTATCCCTCGACCCTGTGAGGGCAGCAGCTCTTGCCCAGGAGGGTGCAAAGCAGTGACAGACTGGTATGGGGGGCACCGGCATGGGCGAGGGAGGGCGCTGTGGAAATGCAGATGTCATCGTGACATGCTCCTGAGAACAGGGTGTTTCAGAACTTCAACCTCCCAGAACTAGCCCAGTTTCTGGCAGAGGAAGGGGGACCCACAAGGTAAGCCCACAAGAAACCCTGCAGCAGGCGTCACAGGGTGGTGGCAGCCCAGAGAGCTCCCCAAGCTCCACCAGCTGGCAAGGGACAGGGTGCTGGGCTGCTACAGATGGGCACACAGTGAGACACAGACCCCAACTCATGGGTTCCGGATGCCCTGGGGCTGCGCAATGCCCACCGCGCCCCACTCAGGCCTGAAAGTAGCATGCGGGTACCTGGGACCCCCCCACCTGCCTGGAGGCAGAGGGTACCATGCTTGCAACTCTCATATCCCAAAGGCTCTAGGAATTCTGAGAAATTATCTAACCCAGGGCTGGGGGCTGGGGAGGCCCGGACCCCTTACCCCGGCAGACCAGCGTCTCAGGGCTCCCTCGCACAGTGCACTTGCTCAGCTCCTCCTGCCAGTCTTCCAGGCCTCCGCACTCCTGCTCTGGGAAGTACACAGCCATGTCGGCAGTCATGGGCAGCTGGAAGTACAAGCCACCAGCGGTGAGTGACTGCTGTGCCCAAGGCCGGCTAGGCCAGCGCCTCTCTCCCACCCCCAACCCTGAGTGGACACTGGGTCAGGGACCAGGACTAGGGGCCACTCCCCTTTCCAGGCACACAGACCTTCTTTCTGTCATTCAAGTAATGCACACCCTCCAACCCACCCAAACTTTAATTTTTTTTTTTTGCTTTTTTGGATCACACCTGGCGATGCTCAGGGTTACTCCTGGTGCTGCACTCGGGAATAACATCTGGCAGTGCTCAGGGGACCATATGGGATGCCAGGGATGGAACCTGGGTCGGCTGCATGCAAGAAAACGCCCTATCGGACATGCTATTACTCCGGCCCTGCACACCCCGAACATTTATGCTGGGACATTTTTCCAGCCCACATCCCCACCCAAGACAACTATCAGAGCCAAGAGACCAGGCTCTGGCCGCTAGCAGCCGCTCTCCGCCACGAGCCCAGGCACCTGCTGGACCTTCTCCCCGGGCCCACAAACCTTGGGGACTTTCCCTTTGCTGCCGGGCGGCAGCCGCAGGACCCAGAAGTTGCGGTTGCGCAGCAGGTTCTCCACGTCCTCCAGGCGCCGCCGCAGCAGCCCGCACTCCTGCAGGAGCGCCCCCAGCACGGCCCATTTGCCCTCTAGCTGGTTCCGAACTCGGCCGCCGTCTTCCGCAGTCGGCCAGTTTCTTCTCGGCGCTGCCCGCCGCGCCCTCCAGGCTCTGCAGCCGGGCCGCCTGGGCCTCCACCTTCTTCTCCATCGCCTGGACGGCGGCCACCATGGCCAGGAAGGAGATTTCGGCTGACTGGATCTGGGCTTCCCTTTGGAGGTCAGCCCCCATCAGCCATTCCTGAGGTTAGACACGAGGCCGGGAATCAGTCTCCAAGGCGAGAGTCCCTGGATAGACCCCAACTACAGACAAGTCAGGTTCAGCCTGGGCTGCTTCTTGGAGTAGGTTAAAATGCTCGACCCCAAGGAGCGACCAAGGGAAGAGCCTTGAGCTAGAAGGATGGGGCTGGTTGGGGGGCAAACAGGTTCCTACGAGTGTGGACACTGTGCGAAGTTCTCGCCACCAAGGAAGGCGCCAGGACAAATCCTGCGCCTTGGGTCCCAGGGCTTGGGAGAGCAGGCAGGAGCCTGAAATATCTCCCCGCCCAGAGTCCTGCTAGTGCAGGCACATGCAGCAGACAGCGCCGAGAGATCGCATCTAGGACAGAGCCTCGGCTGTAGGGCAGGGCCGCAGTGAAAATAACCTCCCCCAAGACAATAGCACTGGTCTCGGCCAGGGAAGAAAATCACCAAGGGGTGCTGGTCTCCTTCAGGTGGTTTTGTTTGGAGGAGGGGACAGCACAACAGGCCCAGGACTGGGGGACGTGCAGAGTGAGGACATTCACCATCCATCTCCTCACTCCAACACACACACACACACCCAGACCGGGTTTGGACCCAGCCCCGGGACCCCCAAACATCCGGCTGGCATTGTGCTTTTTAGTCTTCAGACCAGCAGACCCGGGGAAGAGCCGGGAGGGGGCTCATCCTCGTCCTCTGCAGCTCTCCTCCGACGCGCTCGGCAGCTCAGCGGGAAGCGTCCAGCCCGCACCTCTCCACCCGGGAGGAGCGAGCGGGAGACAGGGCACCTTCGGGGGCCTCCCCTTACCGCAGCTGGGGCCGCCTCGGCCATGGTCCAACGCTGTCAGGAGTCGCCGCCCCGGGTTTCTACGTAGACGGCGTCCAGCCAGCGGCCTTCGCCAGCAGGAGCTCTCGGGAGTCGGACTGACGCGCGGACAGTGGAGTCTATAGGCCCGCGGCAGGACCGCAGCGGTGTTGTGGGATGCTCGGAGGTGAGGATGGCCCAGGCGCTGCGCCCCGGCCTACGATAGGCCCCGCCCCGCCCCACCATTGGCCGGTCTGGGAAGCCCCACCCACCCTGCACGTAGCGCGTCCCGAAGCCGGGTCTGCATTGGTCGTCGCCAGAAGCCCCGCCCCCACAGCGTGTGCCCCGGCAGGTGAGCGCCCCGCGGTCCTGCTCGGTGGGACCGCACTGTCTCGGCCGCGAGATGGGCCGCCGACCCGGGATGTGGGGGAGAAAAAGCAGGTCACCCACAACCGCTCAGACGCCAACGTGTTTATTGAGCACCGAGGTCCTGTCACCGTGCTTTAGCGCCCCACCTTCGTTCCAACAACTAGCTGAGCCCGGAGCAAAACCCTCGCGCAGCGCCACTTCGCTCATTGCACCACGCGGCCCCCACTGGTGCCTTTCCCTGAAGAATGCGGGGCTCCGGCGCTGGAAGGAAGGGGGAAGGAAACAGGGGCCGGAGTGATAGCACAGCGGTAGGGCGTTTGCCTTGTTCGCAGCCAACAGGGTTCTATCTCCAGAATCCCACTGGCAGGAGTAATTAGGAGGAACACGGGCCATTGACGGGTGTGACCCAAAAAAGAAAAAGAGGTGCGCCGGGGTCTCACGGTAGCCCATCGGCTGCGGTTTGCTTCTTTCCAAGGGGCCCTTTGCACAGAGAGGCGCGGCCTGGGAGCTCAGCGGCTCCATTTGCACCATATTCGGTCTGAGCACTTGCTGCGGGTTCAACCCTGAGTTGTGGCGCCCTCAGGGTTTTGGGGGTGGAGGGGTAGAGCTCAAGCAGAACTCACAGCAGGGGACGTTGGGGAGGTGGGCTGAGCTGACAACTCTCCAGTTTCCACTCGCCTCAGCTGGCTTCCTGACTGGGAGGGGGTGAGCAGGGCGACCAGAAATGGCACAGCCAGGGCCCAAGCGCCCCTCACACAGTGCCAGGCGAGTAAGGCATCAATGAGGTGCCCCCCGCCATGCTGGGCAGGAGGCGGGCAGGCAGCACGCCCTGGCCCGAGGACATCACCCCACCTTCAGTCGGATTTGTGCCAGAGACGCGGAAAATACCCGAGGGGATGTAGGCTGGGGTAAAGTGGGCTCACTGCTCCAGCAAGGCAAAAGGCCCTTCCTGGGGATGTTGAGGGGAGGAAGGTTAGTGGTTCCCTGGGAAGGAAGTGCTGGCGGCTGCCTGGCTCTGTCGCTGGCCTGACTGGCATGCTGGAGGTGAGAGGAAGCACTCGGGTCCCCCACCCGCAGTGATGAGGTGAGGACCTCTCAGTTCTGCCAGAACCCCAACAGCTCCCTCCAGTGGCACAACTTGGGCCTGAGGCCTGGGCGCCAGGGTGGCAGCCCAGCTCCCCAGGGCTCCTAGTACCCAGGGGTGCTCCTGTGCACCCAACCGCACCCACCCACACTGGAGGGTGAACACGGATGGGGTGGGGAGAGGGCTGGAGGCTCGGGGGGCACACCCCGGTTGGCCTCCTGGCTCCTAAGGCAGGAAGGAACCAAGGTTCTCCCCATCAACACCCAAGGAGGCCGAACTGCCCTGTCTCCCACAAAGGAGGTGGAGGCACAGTCCCCACCCCCCAGGAGCCCCGGTTCCCTCTGCACCCTCAACACCACCCAGGAAGAAAAACCGCTGAGGCCAGCGTGCAGGACACGTAGTCTCCAGGTATCCTGACTCCTGAAGAGTCAGTGTGCCCTACTTAATCAGCACACCCAGCCCCTCAGGAATTTCAGCCACAAGAGTCATGGCCCCTCCCAGTACTAGGCCCCTGCCGAGACCCTTCCACAGCCCGGGGTCCCTCCCCAAAAGCCTTCTGGGTCCCTTTTGATGGGGAATGTGGCTATGGCACCGGCTCACATTCGCATCTTCCTTCCCGTGAGCAGCAAAAGAAAAAAAAGAAAACCCAGGGAAAGGCGCCCTGGGGTGGAGGGAGTAGTGGGAGCTGAGGGCCCCCACACCCGCCCGGCCCGTCAGCCCTCCCTCCAGGTGGCCATGTGGTGCGAGCGGGCCCCCGAGGTAGTGATGCCGCTCCAAGTGCAAAGCCAAGTGGTGGCTACGGTTGAGCAGGCGCGCGGCCGCACTAGCGGGCACTGGTAGGGGCCGCTGGCCCGTGTGGATGCGCCGGTGGCGGATGAGGTCGGACGGGCGGCGGAGGTGCGGCCGCAGTCGGTGCAGGAGGGACGGACAGCCACGGGGCCCACGTGTGTCCGCTTGGTGCAGCAGGAGGCTGCGGCGCTGCCGGAAGAAACGCAGGCACACGCCGCAGTGGTACTGCCGCCTCGCAGGGGCCCGCCCCGCCGCCGAGGGGCGGGCGCGCTGCGGCGCAGGGAGCCAGCGGATGATGGGGCCCGGCACCGCCACCTCCCCGGGCTCCAGGGCAGCCGGCGCGCCCGCCTCCTCCACGTGGGCTCGCTGGTGGATGACCAGGTTGATCTTCAGCCGGAAACTCTGGCCGCAGTCGGGGCATGGGAAGGTCTGCGACCGGCGCCGTCGAGGCAGGGCCATGGGGCGCCTCTCGCTGGGCCCCGGGGCCGTGGCTCCCTGGACATCCCAGGGGTATGCCTCGGCTCGGGCGCCCGGGTAGGCTCCCAGGGCCCCCTTGCGGGAGTCTTGGCAGGGACTGGTTGGAGACACCACCCAGAAGGAGCAGCTCCGGCAGCGTCCCCGCTCCTCCGACAGGGCTTCCGTCTTGATGACCACGGCACGGCCACCTGGAGCAAGGGGCGGCACTGAGGTCCACACTGGCCCGGGCCCAACCTGCTCTTGGGTCACCAGCGCTGTCCAGCACTGGGCAGGGGCTGCCTCTGCCTCCCCAGGGCCAGGCCTGGAGTTGCAGGAGCTGGGTGCAGAAGGGCAGTGGATGGGAAGTGTAGGGGAAACTGAGGCAGAGGTCACATGGAGCCCTCCCAAGCCGTCCTGACAACACACCGGAGGGACAGCAGCCCCCACCCCTGTGCTCAGCTGCCATCCCTGACCAGAGCCCAACCAGGGGCCGTCGCCCACCTCAATGACTCCCCAGTGTCCCAGCACATGCGCCTGTCACTCACCTGGGCCCGCGTCCCGGTGGGAGAGGCTTGCGACCCCGCTCTGAAATGTCTCCCTCGGTCTTCACTGAGCACTTGGCACCAGCGTGGGCAGCAGGCACTGTGGACAGGGGAGGGGCGGAGGGTTCAGGCCCAGGGGCACAGTCCCCCTCAGAGCAGGGGGATAGGACACCCCGGCTGGTGAGGCTTGGGGGACCGTGGGCACAACGGCAGGTCTGTGGAGGTACGACGAGAAGGACAGAGGCCAGAGCGCCACAGGGGCTGGAGGAAGGGGCTGTGCCTCACTGGGGAACCCAAAAAGACCAGAAGAGCAGTGAGGGGCTGAAGTCAGGCCGGCAGGAAGAGGGGCCCAGCGGCAGGTGCCAGAACAGGCCCTGAGCATTGGCCCCGTCATGCACAGAACCCTGGTGTGCCCTGAGTAAATGGAAAAGGGGTACTGGAAGGAGACTCTGCAGAAGGGGCCATAGGAAGGGGTACGGGGCTCCCCAGACTCATGGGGACACGGGGAAGGGGCTCGGGGTCCCCCAGACTCATGGGGACACGGGGGGAAGGAGCTCGGGGTCCCCCAGACTTATGGGACATGGGGAAGGGGCTCGGGGTCCCCCAGATTCATGGGGACACGGGGAAGGGGCACGGGGTCCCCCAGACTCATGGGACATGGGGAAGGGCTCGGGTCCCCCAGACTCATGGGACATGGGGAAGGAGCCTGGGTCCCCAGACTCATGGGACATGGGGAAGGGGCACGGGTCCCCCAGACTCATGGGACATGGGGAAGGGGCCTGGGGTCCCCCAGACTCATGGGACATGGGGAAGGGGCCTGGGGTCCCCAGACTCATGGGGACACGGGGGAAGAGGCTCGGGGTCCCCCAGACTCATGGGGGACACGGGGAAGGGGCACGGGGTCCCCCAGACTCATGGGACATGGGGAAGGGGCTCGGGGTCCCCCAGACTCAGGGACATGGGGAAGGGGCTCGGGGTCTCCCAGACTCATGGGACATGGGGAAGGGGCTCGGGGTCCCCCAGACTCAGGGACATGGGGGAAGGGGCTTGGGGTCCCCCAGACTCATGGGACATGGGGGAAGGGGCTTGGGGTCCCCCAGACTCATGGGACATGGGGAAGGGGCTCGGGGTCCGCCAGACTCATGGAACATGGGGAAGGGGCTTGGGGTCCCCCAGACTCAGGGACATGGGGAAGGGGCTTGGGGTCCCCCAGACTCAGGGACATGGGAAAGGGCACAGGGCCCCCAGACTCAGGGACATGGGGAAGGGGCACAGGGCCCCCAGACTCAGGGACATGGGGAAGGGGGCACGGGGTCCCCCAGACTCCTAGCAAGGTGTGCTGGGTGCCCTCTGACCCAGACCCACCATGGAGCCACACAGGAAGCTCTAGGCGCTGCTCCTGGCCCCTCATGGCCCCCTCACTCCAGCCAGCCCCTAAGGCACCGCGGCCTCCATACTCCTCACCGATTCTCACCATTTTCTCCTGATGAAATGCCAGTTCCTGTGGCCCACCACACTCTCAGTCTCGCTCACCCAGGCTCAGCCAGCCTCAGTCCACACTGCCTGCTTCTGTCTACACTGCAATCCAGGGCCCTCACTCACCCGTGCTCGGTCCAGAAGGTGGGGTGCTGGTCTCTGGTGCGCTCGAGGGTGGGAACTCCTGCCGGGTCCCCCTGGGCGTGTTCTGGTGGTGGTGGGAGGCCTGGAAACACATGGGTGCCACTCAGGAGTGGGTGACACTAGGGGAGCCCAGACAGCCAGAACCTCTGGGGGGTGGTGGGGCAGGTGAATGCCATCACTACCCAGCAACATTGCAGCCACTTAACTGATTTGTTATTGTTGTTGTTGTTGTTGTTGTTGTTTCCACTTTGGGTCACAGCGGCAATGCTCACGGGTTACTCCTGGCTCTGCACTCAGGAATTACTCCTGGCAGTGCTCGGGGACCATATGGAATGCCGGGAATTGAACCTGGTCAGCTGTGTGCAAGGCAAATGTCCTACCCAGTTGTGCTATTGCTCCAGCTCCTTCACTGATGCTTTAAGGACTCAATTCTCTGCTCCAGCCCCCAGAGCCAAGGGGGGGACACTGCAGGCACAGTGACTCAGCTGCAGACGGGCGTGGCAAGGCTCAGATGTATATTTTCAGGGACTCCCGGCTCAGAACGGACCCCAGTTGCCAGAGCGATAGTCCAGTGGGTAGGGCGTTTGCCTTTGCACGCAGCCGGCCCATGTCGGCCCGGGTTCGATCCCCGGCATCCCATATGGTCCCCTGAGCACCGCCAGGAGTAATTCCTGAGTGCAGAGCCAGGAGTAACACCTGAGCATTGCCGGGTGTGACCCAAAAAAGAAAAAAAAAAAAGGACGACCCCCAATGATTCAGGACTCCCGTCGTCCTGGGGTACACGCATTCCCAGGGAAGCACCCCCTGGGACAATTCTTATCCCTGTTCTTGGTGGGCCGAGGAAGTATACACTTGGGAGGGGGATTCGGGCCACACCTAGTGGTGCTCAGGGAGGACTGCCAGGAATCCCACAGTGCGATGGCACGCATGGCGGGCGCCTTACCCTGGCACTATCTCTGGCCCAAATGAGAGAACAAAGAGTCCACAACACAAAAATGTAAAGTGGCTGGGGCCAAGAGAGAGTACCCAGGTCAGAACCCCACATGACCTCAGGTACTGGCACAGCCCGAGGCCCTTCACGGTAAACACCTGGCTGGCCACTGACCAAATTCCAAGAGAGTGGCCCCTAAGCTCTGTCCCCCAAAACCAGTGATCGCTGATCACTGACCCCTAATCTCAGAGCCAAGAATAAGCCATGAGCACTGCTGGATGTGATCCTCCAAAAACCTAATGAAAAAAGATATCAAAATCAGATATAAGAAAAAGATCAATATTCCTAATAAACTGTATCACTGTCTTCCCATCATCATCGATTTGCTCGAGCAGGCCCCAGTAACATCTCCATATGTCCTGTCTCATGCAAGTAGAGCCCAAGGCATCTGCTTGCTCCAGGAACATAAAGAGCCTCAATCCATTCCGGAATGAGGTCTATAATTGTAACTGGTATTTGGGCATATATATCAAATATAGTCTTTCTTAAATCCGGCTTTCTTAAATCCTAATAAACATTGATGA
Organism: Cryptotis parvus; assembly: GCA_021461705.1. Taxonomy (NCBI): domain Eukaryota; kingdom Metazoa; phylum Chordata; class Mammalia; order Eulipotyphla; family Soricidae; genus Cryptotis; species Cryptotis parvus. Next base: position 833 of record JAJIBD010012529.1, on the reverse strand, counting down.
AAAAATCCTCAAGATACAAACCCGCCAAATTCAGCAACGTATTAAAGGGTTAGGGGCTGGAGTGCCAGTATAGCAGGTCAGGTGCATGCCTTGCATGCCGCCAACCCGGGTTCAATCCCCAGCAACCAGGAATGACTTCGGAGTTACAGAGCCAGGAGGAACCCCTGAGCACCGCAGGGCATAGCACAAAAAATGAAACAAAACAGTAAAAGGGTTAAACACCCACATGATGGCCTCTAAGTGTATGTACTGCGATCCACAATATGTAAGAGAAGGAAGAGAGAGAGGGAGAAAGAGAAAAGAGATAAAGAACCTGCCATGGAGGCAGGCTATGGGAGGGGGAGGGAATCAGGGGTGGTGGGAAATGGGCACTGGTGGAGGGATGGGTGCTGGAACACTGTGTGACCGAAACCCAAACATGAACATCTTTGTAATTGTGTATCTCACGGTGGTATAATAAAATATTAATTAAAAAAAGGGTTAAATGCCAAGTCCTAGTGGTTTATTCCCTGTAAGCCTGGACAGTTCAACAATAACAGTAGGGGAAGGAGCAGTAGCACAGTGGGGAGAGCGTTTGCCTTCCCTGCCAACCCAGGTAAAATATCCCGCATCCAATATGCTCTCCCAAGCCAGGAGCAATTCCTGAGTGCAGAGCCAGAAGTAACCCCTGAGTATTGCTGGGTGTGACCCAAAAACAACAACCAAAAATAGACACTAAATCAATGAACAATGTAACATAATCCGTAAATATAATGAATCTGTGTGTGTGTGTGTGTGTGTGAGAAAGAGAGAGAGAGAGAGAGAGAGAGAGAGAGAGAGAGAGAGAGAGAGAG
>JAJIBD010012528.1:0-29329 GCA_021461705.1 Cryptotis parvus | reverse complement strand
AAGTCTGGTTTGAATGTGTGCTCAGAATACCCCCAAAATGTATGTGTGTGATCTGGGCAACTGCCCTTCGTAAGTCTATTTAACATATATATATTTGGTGGAAATCCCCCATTTAAAGGAAGAATGGAGTAAACCTTGTTCCCCAAAACTGAGGCCAAAGAGAGTACAATGGATAGGGCACTTGCCTTATGCGTGGCTAACCCAGGTTCAATCCCTAGCATCCCATACAGTCCCCTGAGTACTGCAAGGAGTGATCCCTGAGTGCAAATCCAGGAATAACCCCTGAGTATTGCCTGGTATTACACAAAGCCCCCCAAGAACAAGCAAACAAAAAGTGAAAAAGAAACAAAAACAAGTGGTCTGCTGTCCCAGTTCCCAGAATTATAACAAATTGAATTTCCTGCAAGTCATCACACACAGTGACTAAAAAGCACTGTATCTCCAGGTGTGTGCCCGCACAGCCAGGTGTCGCTCAGGGGCCACCAGCACCACTGGCAGTACAGTGAGGCTGGAATGCTGGGCATCCTTGCCCACGGAGGGATGTGATTGGATGCTTGCATGAGCTTCCCAGCCCCTGCCACCAAAAAAGATAATCTGGGTCATCACTCCATCTCATGGCCAACCCATCTTCAACCTTATTCCATCTGCAACTTAAATTTGCCATGTAACCAGGCATGTTCACAGACTCCGCCAGCAGCGCCATCACCTGGGAGCTTATTGGAAACACAGCCTCTGGTCAGAATCTGCATCCAGTCAGATCCCCAAGCCATCGGAATACGCATGAAAATTTGAGATGCCATAACTCTGAGATCCTCTCCATTTTTAAGCTTCCCACAATGTGATGAAAACTACATTTTCCCTTCCACCTTCAAATCATCATTATTCCTTCTAATCCTGGGTTCCTGCCAAAAGAGAGTTAATTTTGATTTGTACTCCTGGTGTTAAATCCCAAAAAAATCAGCCAAGTAGAACATGACAACACCTCATGCATATATTTTCCCCTGGCAGGAAGTAGATGTTCGAACAGGCAATTAAATTAGAGAATTATCTATGATGCAAAGGTACTGGTCTGCAAAGAGTATTTTCTTCCCCAAAAGATTCATAGGAAAGCTGCCTTCATTAGTGTGTAGATAATATTAGTGGCCCGGCAAGTGAGGCAAAATGTCCACAGATGAGCTGTTTAAGGCATCTCCAAGAGGCTTAGTTTTGAGAAATGTGACCAAAGCTGATTATAAAATTTCTTTCAAAGTTGCAGGAATGGCAAACCCATAAATAACTCTCTCGGTGGTGTAAAAAGGAGGTGGCCTGCTGTTTGATTGCTGTTCTTATTGTAGGGGGAAAGATTAAGTTTACCTCTGAGATGACAAACTCCTTAATGCTAGGACTGGCCATAGGCAGTATCTACTACCTGAAGGTCTATGCAATTGGACCAAAATACTTTCAGTACTGTGTCAGACCTACTGTTGAATTCCAGGGATGCACTGGAACATAAATAGGATAAATAAAAGGGAAATATTTTAATGGCCATCTACTAGACTCCCTGCTTCCCTAATTTCTTCAGTCATTCCCCTACTCAGTCAACATTTATGAATCATCTACTGAATGCCACCCATTGTTCCCGGGCTGTGGATGCAACAGCTTCGTCTCTGTCACACAGGAACTCACATGTGCCTGTGCAATGGCCACATCAGTAAATAATTAATGGCAATGTGAGTGCTGGAAAAGGCATGTGAACCAGCTGTGGGCCTTTGTGGTCTGTCACTCCCATTGTCATTGGATTTATCTTTCATCTCCCCATTGCCAACACGATTATTTGCCTTTATCGGTTTTACTTTCAGCCCTAGTGGCTAATGTTGCCTCTAGGCACTCACTGCTCCAGAAAAGGAAACTCTCCCAAAGTAGAGTCTGAATAAAAGACGTTATTGTAATGCTGGGAAAGTTAAGGCAGCTGGAAAGGCAGGAAGTGGGCCAATGCCAAAAGGAAACAAAACATTCTGCATTATCTCCACTCAGTTTTTGCCCCTTGTTTTGAGCTGCATTGATATATATAGATATATATATATGTATGCATATATATCATGATATATATATCATGAATATATCAAACATATTATATATATATATATATATATATCTTAAGTTGCAGGTTTGCTTGGTAGCAAATATATCTGTTCTTTCATAGCCATATATAGCCACTAAGATAGTGTGCCTGGTCATAATTATTTAGTGAATAAGCGTGTTAAAGAACAAGAGGAGGAAAACAGTATGTGAAAACAGTATTCTTTTTTAGCGAATAAACAAAGAACCTACAACTTGGGTAGAGATGGGGTCTGACTTCTTTTTTTTTCCTGAGAAGGGTCTACCTTCACTTTGGCTGCAGAACATGATTCCTTGAAACTTAGGGCAGATGGGACCAGTTCCCACAGCACACACAGCAAGTATGTCTCAGGGGCAGCTTGGTGGCTGCCTTAGTGGGGCTGGCAGGACCTGAGGGCAATATGAGCTTTCAAGCAGCGCAGTCTGCTTTCAGGGATAAGAGAGGTTGGAGGACAGCTCTGGATCCACTGACAGCTCAGCAAGACCATGCAGAAAGGTTCTTAAGAAGACAGCAAAGTAAGGTCAGGGATGTGCTCCTTCCTGCCCTCACGGAGCACCATCTTGCTTATGTATAACCCTGACCGCACAAAATGAGCACCAACACAGTAGCAGTAATTCTCACACCTCCAAAAAGTATCACTGTATCACTGTCTTCCCGTTTATCTTCGATTTGCTCGAGCGGGCACCAGTAACATCTCCATATGTCCTGTCTCATGCTAGTAGAGCCCAAGGGTATCTGCTTGCTCCAGGAACATAAAGAGCCTCAAACCATTCCATCAGGTCATGGGAATGAGGTCTATAATTGTTACTGGTATCTGGCATATCAAATACGACACGGGTAGCTTGCCAGGCTCTGCCGTGTGGGTAGCATACTCTTGTAGTCATCTCAAAATCCAGCATTTATTGATGAACCGCGCAGCCACAAGCAGCTGTGCGAGCCGGGCTATGATAGGCTGGTCTGTTGGTCTGCTGCCTTGTGTGCTAGGGCCCAATCTTTGTGGAGGCAGAGGTCCTTTATACCTCCAATGCTTTTTTGGAAAAAAAATCCAAAAAAAGTATTGGAGGTATAAAGGACCTCTGCTCTCCACAAAGATTGGGTCGAGCACACAAGGCGCATGTTCTTGAATTTCAACCTTTTTTTTTACCTACTATTGCTGCTGAGTACAGAGGGAAGCCATGGAGCTGAGCGCCCACCCTCACCTCCTTCCTGATCTGCTACACTGTCACCCATGAAGCAAGTGCCAGGGAAGTAAAGTCTGATATAGAAGCTGCTGCACCGCACCCCGCCCTCAGGTCCTGCCAGCCCCACTAAGGCAGCCACCAAGCTGCCCCTGAGACATACTTGCTGTGTGTGCTGTGGGAACTGGTCCCATCTGCCCTAAGTTTCAAGGAACCATGTTCTGCAGCCAAAGTGAAGGTAGACCCTTTGCAGAAAAAAAAAAAGAAGTCAGACCCCATCTCTACCCAGGTTGTAGGTTCTTTGTTTATTCGCTAAAAAGGAATTCCAGAAGACAAAAGCCTGAAGTAGGGAAATGTTATCAAAGGAACAAAAAATAAAGAAACATATCCAAGAGAGAACAAGGACTTCTCCAGAGAGTGGAGAGACCCTAAAAGAGCTTTGTAGTAGGGGTTATTTATAGGTTTTCTCAAGTTGCCTTGGCTTAAGCTCTGCATAGTAACAGTGATTGCTGGGACATTGTCAAAGAGGACTTTGGGAGTCGCCTTCATTCAGAGTCTTCTGAAGGCTTTTGTACCTGCTAGTTCAACTTTAGAAGGTTCTACCCTTCAGGTTTGGACTGGCTACTTGAGCTACCAACTCAGTAACTCCCTTTTAGATCATACTTTGTTTCTGTGGCATCATCAAATTAACTGCCTAAGGGCCTGCTGCCCAACCTAGCAGTCCTCTTTACTCTGTGACTGCAGAAATGATCCCGCTCTTGCCTCACCTTCCCTTTGTTGCCATTACTGCAGTGGCCAAGAGTTATACACTTGATGACTCCCGCACTTGCACTTGGGAGGGCAGTTGCACCCTTTATTTGTGGCGCTTACACCTATGGTTGCCGGGATCACTCTCACTTTACTTGTGCTACTAGTGCACATTTTTGTTGCAGTGCACATTGTGTTTGCCGTGGCCTCACATACTTGCTCGCCTTTGTGCTTGCATATGCTTAGTTGCATTTCTCACACAGCTCTACACTGTGTTGTGGCTCTGGGCTCCCGGACAGCAGTGGCACTGGGACCGCCCTTGGCACCTGTGGAAAGCACCGAGATCAAACTCATGCCCTCACCCTGCAAAGCAATCTCTTCTTCCCCTGAGCTATCTGTCAGACTCCACCATTTTCTTTTGAAATTCATTAACGTATGCCAAGATCTGCATCGCATGCTTTACATGCGTCATCTGCTTTTACAGAAATCCTAGCAGGTAACATCCTCATTATACACTGACACAGCCAAGTTTCAGTAACTTCAGTAGTTCCCCCTCAGTGTCACTGACCTGCAGCAGAACCGTGATTAGCACATGGGTCTGTTTTGTATTCCCGCCTCCCCATGACACTTTGGCCTCCTCTGTAATTTAGTCTCCCCTCTGTGGGAAAAACTAAATTCCTTCCTTCTCTGGGTTACCTCAGTGTCTTGTTCACAAAGAAGGCTCAGCTTGGATTACACTCAGAGGTGCAGATGACTCTGACTTCAGGGCTAAATTGCCTGCCCCCCTTAAAGCAGGAACTGGATGTGTGCCCCCCCTTGGTGTCTCAGTCACTTAGTGGAGGCTCAGTCAGCATCTGATGGATGGAACAGTAGGCGTTGACTATGCTCTTTCCGTTTTATAAACTCCATAAAGCACCTTGCATACCCTTTTTCTCTTGGTACTCACCATTAGTACCTTTACATGAAGAAAGTAACATGACTGAAACTATGAAAGTTACCATCTCACAAATATCCTTCTCATCTCTTTTGTATCACTTTTGTAGAAATTCTAAAAAGACAGCGTTTATTCTCTCTGCCTTCATAATGTTGAGGTCACATACCAGCAGGGCCCCCACTTCCTGATATTGTGGTGGAATATCAGGAGTAAATGCGGAATAAGTGAATGAGCCCAACATCCTGGTAAAATGTTACTTCAACTCAGAACATAGTCTGCCCATGGACAAATAGGCAGTATCTTATATTCCACATAGTTATGAAATACCTGCATACACCATGTATCATATTAGTCAGGGGGTAGGCTGTTGACTATGTGAGGATTCTGCCCGCATGTCACCATGTCTTAGAAACAATATATATACAAACACTTAGCAAAGACAGTAGAAGTATACTAAGAAACCAACCAGAAAGGGTTCTGGGAGCTACAAGGGAGGCAAGGAGCACTTCTAGGACAGAGTGTCTAGGACTTCCTGGCATCAGTAGCATTTCAACTGGAGTTTTAAATTTAGACAGGCAGGGACCGGAGCAATAGTCCAATGGGTAGGGTGTTTGCCTTGCATGCAACCAACCCGGTTCAATCCCTGGCATCCCATATGGTACCCGAGCACTGCCAGGAATAATTCCTGAGTGCAGAGCCAGGAGTAACCCCTGAGCATTGCTGGGTGTGACCCAAAAAAGAAAAATAAATAGATAGATAGATAGATAGATAGATAGATAGATAGATAGATAGATAGATAGATAGATAGATAGATAGATAGATAGAGATAGATAGATAGATAGATAGATAGATAGATAGATAGATAGATAAGTAAACAGATGAGTGAATGAATGCATGCATGCATGCATGAATAAATGAATGAATGGATGGATGAATGAATGAATGAATGAATGAATGAATGAATGAATGAATGAATGAATGAATGAATAGAATTTGGACAGGTAGAGCCACCTCAAATCTAGGGCACAGCTACTAGACTTAGAGATAGAAGGCCAACACTGGGAGAAGCAAGGGAGAAGGCACTTTGGAGAAGCAGGTTGGGGCCTTGAAGTTGATGACTCCTGAGTTCCAAACTGCAGAGATTTCAAGGAGGGGTTAAACAGGACCCTGATGACAACTTGGGGAGAGCAGTCAGGCAGTGGCCTCAGAATGCACTGGCAGGGGAGCTGCTGGAAGCAAAAAGGCTCAATTATTGTATGTTTATTTGATAATTCTGGGTCTTTACTGATCACACAGCTATGTGGGTGGATTGAAAACTTTGGTCAGAACCGTATTTGAAGCTTAGGCATAGACTAAGTGGACTCATCAGTAAGCCTAGAATTTCTAAGCAATTGTCACATATAAGCTCAAAACACACACAGTGTGAATGGGGAACTCTGCTAACAGCTCTTAAACCAGACAGCTCAGGTACAGGGGGCAGGTTCGTGTGGGAAGCAGAAATCAAACAACATCTGGGAAAGCTACACTGTGCACTGCTTAGTGCGGGCATGATGCCAGCAGGACAGGCTTAGGCCGACTGGGCAAAGCCCATAGAGCCAGCTGGAACCAGATAGGAAAGCCGCAGAGACAGGTGAGAAAGGGAAATCAAAATGCTGAAGGTAGGAAAAATCAAAACAACTTCAGAGGTGCAAAAGGCAGGTTTCTCAGTAGCAGATTAGATTTACCAAAGCCAAAGAATTAAGCCCATAGAAACAGAAGAGGGGATTGTGATTTAGGAAAGACAAAGCAGTTGCTAAATGAACTGCTAACTACTGATCCCAGATTGTCACCCAGCAGCCTGGGCTACTGCCTGGTCTACCCACTGTCCACCCACCTCCCCACCCCAGCCACCCAACCACTCTTGTTTATGGTGCGAGAACTCCTGCAGGATGCAGTCAACTACAGCCTGCAAACTGGGCATGTGTGTGAAGCCGCAGCAGCAGGCTTGCTGGCTTGGACCGCGGCAGCGAAGGAGAGGCCGCCTGTGTCTGAAGCAGCGCCAGAAAGAGCCTCTGCAGAGCAGCCACCGCAGGAGTGAATTTTTATGGGTTCCCCATGTGCAAACTACCATTAGCCACGCATTGATTGATCCATTCCTCCCAGAGCTTCATTTCCAAACTCAAAGATAACCTTTCAAGCACAACCTCTCCATAGCACTGCCTTTGCCATCCATTCCTTATATTTAAAACTACTTCACAATGGGATTTGTTTTTTAATTTAAACGCCTGCACCCCGAGTGACCTGGTGAGGTTTCTGGATATTTATGCACATATAAGAAGTCTCACTATCACTCCAACTTTCTCGGAGGCATTTTCATAGGAATCTAAAAAGTGAATTTATAAATAAAAAGGTGGGGGAAACAATTGTTGGTGGGAATGTCAATTGGTACAGCCTTTTTTTTGGAAAACAATATGGGCATTCCTTCAAAAATTAGAAATTGAGCTCCCATTTGACCCAGTGATACCACTCCTGGGATACTCTGGGAGGCCAAAAACACAAAGCAGAAACAAAATCTGTACCTCTATGTTCATCTCAGCACTATTTACAACAGCCATAATCTGGAAACAACCAGAGTTCCTGAGAACAGACCTCTGGTATATTTTTGCTAACAGAGTTAATGTGTTAAAACACTGGGCCTGGGCAGAGTGAATCCAATAAGATCTAAAAACCAGTTAGAAGAAGAAAGAACCAAATGACAATAACTAACCCCAACTTAATTCTATGCTCATTATAATGTTTTCTCAATATGAAAAAGCATGACCACTTGCTCCACAAACTCGAGGAAGCAATCAGATATGGTTAATAAAATATGAGTAGTACTTTTGACTCCAAGAAAGCACCACTCCACAAACCCTCCCTCTTCTCTAAAATGCTATTCACATCCTCCCCCTTATTAATTCTATACCTAGGTTGTCTAGAAATGTATGTAGACACAGAGATTCTCCATCTAGTGCAAACCTATACTGTTACCCTCTGAGTATGAACTCTTGCCTTAAACAATCTGTCTTGCTGGCAGTGATGCTCTCTAGGTTATCTCCTCTGCTCCCTCTCTTGGATATATACTCTAATAAAGTGATTTCTGTACTTTTATTTCTCTGACTTGTTTTCAGATATGTTTCTGTGGCAAAATCAGGAATCAATTCCTGGGATAGTGTTGACAGCTTTAACCCTGGGCCCAACTTTTTCCTATAACTCAATGGTTGATCAATACTTTTCAGTGTATGAGTCTCTAGCCAAGCCATATATGTCTTCACATCTGCAATGTTGTATCAAAAGACTGAGGTTGTAAAGGGAAAATTTACACATATAAACCTTACCTATTCCATGTAAACTCCAAAATACGTTAATACAGAATTGCCTTAAAGGTGTTATTAATGACAGGTGAGACATAATTATTATCATATTGAAATCCAAGTATAAAATAAAATGTAATGTAATTTAGATTCCAGAGTTGAAACATATATATGTAAATGAAAATAGGCTTTTTATATTGTTTTAAATAGTTCTAATTTTCTTTCTTACTTAGGTCAAAATCATATAGTAATCATTAAGTAGCCATCACTGATTTATTATCTGATTACTCTGTTTGCCATTTCTTAATTTTTTTTTTGGAATAAGCAATATAAAATAAATGTGTTATATGCCAAAGGGGGCAAGTTGGGATTGGGAGGAAACTGGGAAGATTGCTGGAGGGGAAGGTCAGATGGTGATGTTGGGACACTAAATAGCTTGAAACAATGAACTTTATAAAACACGGTATAATTTATCCAGATTGATCTTAGAATCCTAAGGTCATTTGGGGAGGGAGGGCCATAGGGCACTTGTGGGTCATTGGGGAGGTGGGGCCATGGGGCAAACATAAGACTTGCTTCAGCAAACATAAGACTTTGCTTGAGTCTTATGTTTAGGAGTCCCTGCCTGCATTGGTTGGGGGACACTTGGAGTCTTATGTTTGAGGGTCACTACCTGCACTGCTTGGGGACTCAGGATTGAGCCCAGGGACACCATATGAAGAGCAAGCACTTTACTACTTCTGCCACATTCTGTTTTAATCCAAATAGCAATGATTTTTCCCCCAAAAGCTTTTGTGATACCCTTGAAACTGATGTGTTCCTCTTCTCTGTTAAGTTTTCTACAATAACATGAAAATAAGTAGCACTCTTACAGGGTGAAGGCTTAAACAGTTATATAAAATACTGACTTTTCAGAACCTCTAAAAGCCTAAGTCCTAAGACCTGTTTGGGATGGCCTTATAGGGCCAGAACTATTTGCCCACTCTGACCTCTTCTTGTACTCTAGAAGCATCACCCTCTTCAGCCTCCTTACTCACTTTGCAGCACCCTTATCTGTGCTCAGAGGGTTACTCTTGACAGTACTCATAGGACCATGTGATCTTGGGACTCCAACCCAAGGACCCCACATGCATAGCATACACACTAGTCCCTCAAGCTATCTCCTTGACCACATGCCTTATTTATTTGTGCAGTCTTCTTTACCCTGTCTTCCTCTCGCTCACTGTTCTTCAGCATGCTTACCTAAAGTCAAGTCTCCCTGCTAATGATTTTATAGCATTTATCACAGTGCTTATGTATTTTTCTGATGTTATCATCTGATCAATGTATATATTCCTCCTCTAATTATTATTCCTGGAAGTTTTGACCCTACACACAATAGGCATTAAAAATTTTTGATGTATTTTTAAAGAGGGAAAAGAGAAAAAATAAACAAAACTTGATTGGAACTTAACTCTTTTTTAATATGGAAACTATAAAAACTATAGAAATGTGATAATGGGGGGGAAGAATCTCAAGTCACATATAGACAAATGGATATGTTTAATAGAAATCTCGGTAAGCCAGGTTTTGTTCAATTATGCAGAACATTCTGTAACAGTATCAATTTTTGTGAGAAGATAAGTTCATTCATTAGGCAAGAAGTAAATACATGCTGGGTTTGACTAAGAAATGCACATAGATTATTAAAATTGATCATTATCTTAAACTCTTGAAATAAATACTAGCTCTCATATATTCATTTACTCCTGCTGTGTTTTGAAAAGTCTGATTTTCAGAAACATGTCTGGGAATATTTTCTGTACAGTGACAGATCGCCATTTCAAAAAATACAGTTAGTTGCTTGTGTTTTCATATCTCTATTAAGGAATTTCCCAGCATACTTCTCGTGAACGTCCTCTGTACAGATAAGAGGAATTGAAGCATGATGCTGTTCTGTAAGTTTTCCACAGACACCTCTTGAGCAAGTGACTGTGTCCCCACTGACCTCACATCTGTAGGTGTCAGTCATCTCAGAGAGAGAGTGGAAGGCAAGACCAGAGCTTGCTTTTCACACTCAGTACTTACAGTCCTAACAAGAAAACCTTTGTAGAAATGTGTACACAAACTAAAAGGTGTCAAGGGGATGACCAGGATGACTTTGTACTGGTCTGAAGTGCCCTCACTATGCTTGAGAGCAAGAAGAAAGATTAGCTGACTTATCAAATGCCTTTCTCATAGTTATATTTCTCTCCAGTGATAGAGTCATAGATGAACAACATTTATGTACTTTTCTTTTTCTTTACAGATATATGCAGTTCGATCAGTTGTTCCCAACAAAAGCAATAATGAAATAGTTCTGGTGCTACAGCAATTTGATTTTAATGTAGATAAAGCAGTACAAGCCTTCGTAGAGATGGTAAGTATTCATGTGCCCTGAATCTGAAGATGTTAGAGCTAAATATTCTGCATGTAGGGGCTTTCCCCCCCACATATGTATTGAATACCAATTATTTACAAATACTGACTTCCCATAAAAAATATGCTTGACTTTAAAGACATATACATCTATAATAAAAGGCAGAATTTGGAAGATCTTTTTAATTGTATATCTTTTTTATTTGTATATCTCACGGTGGTATAATAAAATACTTTAAAAATAAATAAATAAATAAAAATAAAAAAAGAAATAAATGTATTGAAATATGGCTTAACAGTAGAGCACTAGTCTTTTAAATTACTGTCTCTGGGATTGACCCCCAGCACCACAAAAATATATTAAAAACTTTTAAACATAAGATTTTTTTGTATGATGTGATCCCATTTTTCAAGTTCTAATAAAAAGATACCCTGCTTAATGGGAGAAAATATTTGCATAGAATACTTATGATATTAAAAAAATACTTCTGATCACTGAACTTACCAACTTACCAATCCAGTAACCCCATCCATAAATGGAGTGAGAAGACATTTTCCAAAGAAAACATGTAGATGGCCAACAGGTATATGAAAAACCTGCACACCATCACTCATAACTAGAGAACTGCAAATAAAACAGTGATGAGATACCGTCTCATACTACTGAAAATGGTATATAGCAAAAATCTGGAAAAAATTTTTATAGTGTTGGTGAGATAGTGATGAGAAAGGAACCCTCATCTACTATTGGTGAAATGTCATCTAGTTCAAACTTTAAGGAAAGTAATATGGAGTTTTTTGCCCCAAAATACAAATAGAACTTCCATGAGTCAGCAATACAACTTCTTGAAATCTTTCACCCAAATACAAAAACACTCATTCAAAAGGTTACTCGCACACTAAGTACAGTAGCCAATATGGGAACAACTCAGATGCCCAACTACAGCCGAATGAATAAAAAAAAATGTGGTATTTAAACTCAATTGAATACTGTGCAGCTTTAAAAAAATCATGCAATGTGCAGCAAAATATGTGGAACTAGAAGGTGCGAGATCAGAATGAAAGGGACAGAACAGATACAGAATGATGTGCTTCATATTAGAGATACACAGCAAGGTAGCTAACAAAAGTCCAAAGGCAGCATAATGGGGAACTGAGGCACAGAATTGAGTTTGGGTGTGGGAGGTTATGATAGGGTGATGTGGCTTGGAGGAGGGAAAAGGGTACATTGGTGATGGATGTTGGAGTTATGTCCATGAGAAACCATTATTAATAGTATTATAAACAGAATAGTATTATTTTTTTTTAAATTACCACCTAAACAAAAGATATTTTTAAGTAAGGCAGGACTGAGACCAGCCAATAGTACTGTGGGTTGGGCATTTGCCTTGCACACAGCTGACCCAGGGTCTATTCCCAGCATTCCATATGTCCCCCAAGCACTGCCAGGAGGACAGAGCCAGGAGTAAGCCCTGAGCGTCATAGTGTATGATCAAAAAACAAACAAACAAAAAGACAAACTACCTATTTTAAAGAGCATACATTATTATATTATAATTCTGTTAAAGCCATTGCCTACTGGTTTGCTCTTAGAATTGCCTTTTATTTAATGGTGTCCTTATGAATGAAGGATAATGCATTTTATTCCTTGTCTGGGAAGTCTTCTCAGCACTTTAGCCAGGGTGTACTATTTGATTAGAATCTTTGAACTTTATACTTGTGTTATCTAAGAGGGTTTGTTTATCCTTCAGTTTGTATTTAGTTTATGATTTTGAGATTACCTAATTAGTCTGAGCATTGCCGAGTGTGACCCAAAAAGCAAAAAAAAAAAAAAAAAAAAAAACATTCATTGGGACTAGGGAGATGAGATAGTTCAGGAGACTGGAATGCATGCAAGATTCCAGGTTTGATCCCTGGGCACTGCTGAGTATGGCCCTAGTAGTACTGTTGAGTATCGCTGGAAGTGACACCAGAACTGCTTGGGATTCTCCCTCCCAAATAATAAAAAACACGAGCCTGCAAGCTATAGCACAAAGTATGGGGTGCATGCGCTTGCACAGAGGCCTGGTTTGATCTCTAGCACTTGTCTCCCAAGTATGCTGGGAGCAACCTCCAGGCAGAGAGAAAGGGGTGGCCCCAAGTGTCTCCTGGTGTGCTCCAACATACTGAAATAATAAGAGTATATGTGCTGCCAAAGCGAGCACTAAAATAATAAGAGTAATACTTAATTTTTATTCCTTCCTCAGTCTTGTTTTTGTCCTGAAAATTGCTCCTAAATGGACAATATTTATTTATCAGTTATTTGAATAGTAGGTTACTACACCCAGCTTCCCATCTCCAGGGAATAAGCATTATGTGTGTACTCTTGGCAGTATTTTGAGTTTGCATACTTTCGCGTATTATACTTAAAGGCTATTATGAATGTTACTCTTTTTAATGCTCAGATTGTCCCATCTTTATCTCCTGGGAGCCCTTTGCAGTTGACAACTTTTTGTCACATTTTAACCATCTTGCCCTGCAAATTCATTTCTCTCTCAAAATAAAACTTAAAACCTAAAATGAACCTTTACTCCAGTATCCTTTTCCTGCTCTGTACCACCCAGAAGTTTGGGACACTCAGCCCAAGCACCAAGTGTGGCTTTACTAACAAACAGCATCATAATGATGAATCCAGTTGTGCTCCCCCTCCCACACACACACACACAGACGTATCCCTTCTCTTCTCAGGAAGCAGTGTATATGCTGTGATATACTGGAACAGTCACCTTTTTTTTTTTTTAGTTGTAGGAGACATGGTTTATTTAATAGTCCAACCTCCTCACTTAGCAGGAGAAACAGTGGAACTAAGATCTACTGATTTCTTTTTTTTTTCTTTTCTTTTTTTTTAATTTTTTATTTTTACAATTACAAAGATCACGATCACGCATCACGATCACGATCTTCCCGTTAATCATCTATTTGCTAGAGCGGGCACCAGTAATATCTCAATATGTCCTGTCACATGCTGTAGAGCCAAGGGCATCGGCTTGGTACAGGAACATAAAGAGCCTCAAACCATTATATTAGGTCATGAGAATGATCTAATATAATTGTTACTGGCATTTGGCATATCAAATACAACACGAGCAGCTTGCCAGGCTTGCCGTGCGGGAGGCATACTCTATAAACACCTCCAAATAAAGCCTTTATTGATGAACCGCGCAGCCAGTTCATATTTGGGTTTTGGTCATACAGTGTTCCAGCACCCATCCCGCCACCGGTGCCCATCTCCCACCACCAACGTCCCCAGTTCCCTCCCCCTCCCCAGCCCTGCTCCATGACAGGTTCTTTATTTCTTTTTTTTTTTTTTTTTTTTTTGCTTTTTGGGTCACACCCGGGTATGCTCAGGGTTTACTCCTGGCTCTGTGCTCAGGAATTACTCCTGGCGGTGCTCGGGGACCATATGGGATGCCGGGGATTGAACCCGGGCGGCATAGGGCGGCCACGTGTAAGGCAAACGCCCTACCTGCTGGGCTCCTCCGGCCCCAGGTTCTTTATTTCTTTCCGTTTCTCTCTCTTTCTCTTTTCCTTCCCCTCCAGACTATGGATTACAGATAATACATTAAAGGGTTGTCATGTGTATCTTTTTGCCTCTATTTAATGCTCAGTTCTAGGTTGGCATTAGTACCCTCGACAATTGTTAGCACACTATTCCATTTTCTGTCTTACCTAGCCTCTGACTCCCACACGTTTGTGATAATTTCCACCTTTGACAAGACCTCCTGATATATGTTTCACTTGACCTTGGATATTGGTATCTTAATATGATATATATATATATATATATATATATATATATATATATATATTTATGTTATGCAGATAAATGCAGTCATTCTGTATCTGTCTCTCTCCTTCTGGCTAATTTCGCTCAACATAATCTTCTCCATGTCCATCCATTTATAGGCAAATTTTATAACTTCATTTTTCCTAATAGGTGCGTAGTATTCCATTGTGTAGATGTACCAAAGCTTCTTTATCCAGTCATCGATTTTCGGGCACTCTGGTTGCTTCCAGATTCTGGCTATTGTGAATAATGCTGCTATGAACATAAAAGTAGGGATGGTGTTTCCGCTACGTATTTTTGATTTTCCAGAGTAGATTCCCAGGAGTGGTATGGCTGGGTCAAATGGGAGTTCAATTTCTAGTCTTTGGAGGAATGTCCATATTGTTTTCCAGAAAGGCTGTACCAGCCGGCATTCCCACCAACAATGGATGAGTGTCCCCTTTTCCCCACATCCACGCCAGCACTTGTTGTTCTTGCTCTTTTGAATATGTGCCAGGCTCTGTGGTGTAAAGTGGTATCTCATTGTTGTTTTGATTTGCATCACTCTGATGATTAGTGATGGTGAGCATTTTTTCATATGTTTTTTGCCATTCGAATTTCTTCCTTGCTGAAGTTTCTGTTCATTCCTTCTCCCCATTTTTTTGATGGGGTTGTTTGTTTTCTTCTTTTAAAGTTCTACCTGTGCCTGATATATCCTGGATATTAACCCCTTATCAGATGGGTATTGGGTGAATATTCTTTCCCATTCTGTGGACTGCTTTTGTATCTTAGTCACTGTTTCTTTTGAGGTACAGAAGCTTTTTAGTCTCAGGTAGTCCCATATGTTTATCTTTTCTTCTAGTTGCTTTGTTAGTGATGTTTCACCTTGGAAAATGCCTTTAGCTTCAATGTCGTGGAGGGTTTTTCCTATATTTTTCTTCAATGTACTTTATGGATTCAAGTCTGATATTCAGATCTCTAATCCATTTTGATCTGATTTTTGTGCATGGTGTTAGACACAGGTCCAAATTCATTTTTTTTACATGTCACTGCCAAGTTTTCCCAACACCACTTATTGAAGAGGCTTTCCTTACTCCATTTTGGACTCGTTGCACCTTTATCAAAGATTAAATGATCATGTG
Source organism: Cryptotis parvus (assembly GCA_021461705.1). Classification (NCBI taxonomy): domain Eukaryota; kingdom Metazoa; phylum Chordata; class Mammalia; order Eulipotyphla; family Soricidae; genus Cryptotis; species Cryptotis parvus. Next base: position 13,696 of record JAJIBD010012528.1, on the reverse strand, counting down.
TTTGAGGTTGGGTGTCAGGATACTCAATTCTATTCCATAGGTCCACAGGTCTCTTTTTATTCCAATACCATGCTGTCTTAATTACTACTGCCTTGTAGTACAGTTTGAAGTTGGGAAAGGTGATGCCTCCCATCTTCTTTTTCCCGAGGATTGTTTTAGCTATCCTTGGGGGTTTATTATGGGAACAGTAACCTTAAAGAGCTATAAATCTTGATTCCAATTTTGCTTGATTTTTTTATTTGTTTCCTGTACATGGACCCAGCAGTGTGCTCAGGGGACCATGCAGTGCCAGGAACCAAACTAGGACTCCTGAGTGCCTAGCATGTGCTCCAGCTCTTTGAGCTATCCTTGCTCGTACCCAGATCTGTAAGTGCTTTATCACATTCTATAGTATCGTGCAAAGAAATCTCAGGGCAGTGTCGTTTCTGGTGGTGGGCAGGGGTTAGGCCACACCTGTCACTGCTGAGGGGTTACTCCTAACTCTGTGCTCAGGAATTACTTCTGGCTGTGCTCAGAGACCATATGGGATGCTGGAGATTCATCCTTGGTCTGCCATGTGCAAGGCAAATACCTACTTACTATATCTCTCCTCAAGAGACAATGTGATCCTGATGGAATGGTTCGAGACTCTTTATGTTCCTGGAGCGGGATGATGTCCTTGGACTATCTTGCATGTGACATAACGTATTGAGATGTTACTGGTGCCCGCTCGAGCAAATCGATGATATACGAGAAGATAGTGATATAGTGATCAGTTCATTTTCTCTACCTCTTTCTGCCTCAAGAACTTTCTTGCCTTCCTTAAAGGGGGTGGGGGGCACTAGTTTTAAAACAGCCCATTGTTTGTGATATCATGGAATCTAATGTCAAAAGGAATATGTTTAGGGGCCGGAGCGATAGCCCAGTGGGTAGGGCGTTTTTCTCTTGCGCTCGCCGGCCCATGCCGGCTTGGGTTCGATCCCTGGCATCCCATATGGTCCCCGAGCACCGCCAGGAGTAATTCCTGAGTGCAGAGCCAGGAATAATCCCTGAGCATCACAGGGTGTGACCCAAAAAGCAAAAAAAAAAAAAATGAATGTGTTTATCCTATAAATTTTAATTCTCCTTTCCTAATAAAAAGTGAAGTTTCATTTATAAACAAAAAAGTTCATTTCTGTCTTTTGTTATCATTTATCTTCAGTAAGGTTTCAGTTTGTTTTGTAAATATGGAGTTGAAGACCTAATCTGAAATCACCAGGGAAGATCTATCAACACATTCTATTTTATTGATGCTCTGTTAGTTAAGGATGGTTAGATTTATTTATTGTCTTCGGAGCATAGTCTTCCTAATTTTTGACACGTGTAATTTAGCAAGGTCTTGAAATCAAACAGTTTGTTCACATTCTGAGCTCTGTGGTCAAGGTGTAAGATCCTGATTGGGTTCAAAAATTATGATTCACATTAGACCTTCAGAGGAGATTACTCAAGTTTCTCACTCTTTCCCGGGCCTCACATAACAGCAGATAATCTTTAATCATAGGAGCGAATTTGGTATAGTGTGATTGTGCAATATGTGATTTTACAGTTTGTCTCATAATCTAAAAAAATTAAAATATTAATTGGGGGTGGGGAGAAATATTCACATCGTGGCGTAGATAAACTGCCTTTTTTTAGGTTTCACTTGCCGGTATCACTTGCATGGAAAAAGCATTAGCCAAGGGAAGAGGTTGAAACTACCTTCATTTGAATTAAGTGCCCACCATCTGTCCCCCTGAGGAAAGTTTTTGTTACAAATAGACTTTGATGAATTACACAGATGCTCAGAAACTAATAGACCATCATTGAATCCTTTGTATTTCTTTTTGTCTTGTTTTGTGTATTTTTTTCCTATCTTTGATTTACAGCATTAGGAATTTCAGGGGGCTAACTTCACATTTCATGTGGTATACCTTACTCACCAACAAATTGAGTGTTGAACCCCTCATTCCTGGTATTTTCCACCTTGCCAGTTTTAAGATTTCTTATTTTAAAATTGTATTCATTGTCATTGTCAAGAAACTCATCTCATTTAGTTTCCAATAGAAAACATCCTTAAAATCCACTGAGAATCACAAATATCTGTTAGGAGTTACTTAGGAGGCACATTAAAAGCACTGTATCTGCGCGGCTTTAAAAAACTCCCAGTTAATTTCAGTATAATTAAAATTTAATAATAGCAGTTTCAAAATCATCTATAAACATGGGTAGTTCTTCAGAATTACTCTCTAAAAGCACATTGTCTAAATTGCAACTAGAATTTATGTCAAAACATGAAAATTGGAAGAATAATTGAATATTGTCATTGAAAGCAGTAATCAACTCCTCTCCACCCTCTGATTAAAAAGAAAGAGTATTTAACATTTTTAATGTCATTTTATTTAGAAAACAAGTTTTTCTATAAGTAAAAAGTACCCTAAAGAATATTAGCCACTCGGAGTGACTTACCAAGAAACCTAATGAAAATTGCTTCCTGGAGTTCTTCAAAAGGAAATTCATTGAACATTAATTCACTGGGCAAGTTAAAGAAAGATCTGCCCAGTTAATAAAAAAGTCTGAATTATAGCTTATTCTTAAGTACAGAATTATTATTTCAAGTACATGCAACTCAAGCCTAAAAAAGAGCATCGAATTGGAAACTTTGAACAGTTAGGGGCTAATTAGCCTATTTAAACATTAGTCTAAGCAGTATGACCTGCTTATCTATCAATGACAGCAGACTCAGTAACTTGTATCCTACTGATTTTAAATTTGTCATATAAAGACCAGCCTGAAGTTCATCTCTGTTTAGCCAACATATTCTTTGTAGAGAGCTGTTCTGTATTGTGTGAAACAAAATGCTTTAAAAAGTTTTAAAATAATACATTTGGGAATACTCATTTAGAAGTACCTATTTCTACATAAAAACAGCTGAGTTCACATTATTAAAACCTTATTGTTGAAATTACCTTCAACCCTGTTGGGCCAAGTGAATGTCTTTGTTAGGCAATGTGGAAACAGCTATATTTAGCTGACTGGCAGTAAAATTTTTTTGCATAATTTCATAACTTAATCAGATCAGGCTTTTCCTCTGAGCCCCTAAGTTCCACAAATATATATATGAGTGACATTGACATAACGTGAGGCTCAACTTGTCATTTGAGGAACTTCTCTTATTGCAAAGAGCACATCACATCCCTATCACATTGACAAGAGTAAAACCAACATAAGATAATCTGACTTTCTTATCACCCTGCAAAGTGTGTACATAAGAGCAGAGGCAGAGAAAGAGCTGGAATACCCCCCCAAAAAGCTGTGATTCACATGACTAATAATATTCATAATCCCAACTTTGGTCTGGTAGATTATAGGTGGTTTAATTCATATAGCCAACAGAACAATTTTAATTCTACCTATGACAGTGGTGCTATCAGAAAATTCTCCAGATATATCGCATATTCTTTTAGACAACATAATGATAAAAGAAAAAGCTCCATGGAACGGGGCTTAATATTTTGATAAAACTAAGATCATGCAGTGAATTAGATGAAAATCTTAAAATAAAAAAGTGACTGGCATTTTATTAAGGTAGTGTGTATCAAAACAAATGGAAACATCCTCCCTCCCAAACTGCTACCAAGATGAAAAAATGGAGATGAGTTTTGTGTGGTGATTTATTCTGTGAATCTATATTGAATATTCTTTTTCTTTATCTAGGCAGTGCAATTCAAGTTCTAAAAGAATGGAATATGACAGGAAAAAAGAAGGTAAGATTAATATTGATTGAAAATAACATCTTCAATCAGAGTTTCCATGGATGTTGTCATTGTAATATGGCTGTCCACTTTATACTGCTTCCACTGATATTAATATGCACACCCAGAAAGCTGCCAGATTCAAGGCACTCTGAAATCATTCGCCTTCCACTCTGACGCCTTGTTTTCTGTTCAGCTTTTTTAACTCCAGGTGTGCCTAGGAAGTCCCAGAGTATTTCATTTGTAAGTATTAGGGGAGCCAAGCCAGAGAATTCAAAGGATTTAAAAACATTAACTTGCCCAAACATATCCTGTAGCACAAGGGGGTGGTTAAAGACACTTGAAAAGCTCGATATATTTTTTCACATGCTTTTCCGACCTCAAGCATTTGTCCAAGGTCATTCTGAGTCCTGAGCTATAGCTTTAATCAGAGAAGGAAAGAAAACGCCCTAAAACCTAGTAAGGAAGGGGAGGCCCTGACCTCCCTGCTTGAAAGGCCTGGCAGTCTGCTCCAGACTGGGAAAGGGGAGCTGACTCAGCCCCATGGAGACTGTGCTTTGTCTGCTCCAGGCCACACGGCCTCTGAGTGCCTGTGCATGGCTTCCTGGCCTACAATGTGCTCTCCAGCTGCTTTAAGGAACAGCTCTCTTGCTCTTGGCCTATACTCTGTTTTGTGACTCTCACCCAGGAAGTTAAGCAGCTTCTTTTTACCAGTGTCCACCCTACCCTAGTATTTACCAGCAAGGCCACCTTTTGGGTCTCCCAGGATATCATACTCCAGTCTTAACTTCCCCTAGTCAAAAGGTCTCAGGCTTGAGAATAGTTTTTAACCAAAACAAACAAAAGCAGTACAAGATTACTGAAATTATTGGAACTATCCATTACCCCATTCTTTTGTTTTCTCCTCTTAGCTTCATGTAGAATTAGGAGTTTAACTTTTTGAATGCCACCATTTTTAACAGTCTCTGCTTATCTTTAATCATAGTCTCCCAAAAATTCTGTTTGAGATGAAGACCAATTGCAAGCGATTGAAAGGCAGTATTTATGGCTACATGGAAAAAATTTCAGATGTGTGGTTTGGATCTTAAATCTTTTCAATGTGAAATAAAGAGCAAAAGCAACTGCACCCCTGACTCCACTATATTTCCCTGTTAGGGGTTCATTGGGAACATGGTACCCCCAGCCCCATAATTGGTGGTGGCGGGCATGGGAGTGGGAGAAGGGGACCCTTCCCTCACCCAATAACAGTGTCTGTTTTTCCTAGAGGAGGACCCTTTACTCAGAAGAATGATTGTAGTTTCAAAGGGAGAGAAGGAAAACAGAAATTTTTAATAGTTTCATGGGATTTTTTTTAAACTTCTTTTTTCCCAATATGTGGAAGAAGCAAACTCAGGTGGTGCTCCACAATGCAGTAGTTTGTGCTGATCAGGCAGTGCTCCCCAATGCAGCAGTCTGTGCTGCTGAGCCAGTTACCTGTTCTGATTAGCCTGCACAGTGAGGGACTGTGAATGTTAAGTGCATTGACTACATCCCTCAGTTCAAAACCCAAGTCAGTCTTATGTTGTAGAGACAGCATCTTAATTTCCTACTGTCACTAATTATTGACCATTCAGGCAATGGAGAAAGGCATTGAAACCCTATTCAGTTGTGATCTTTGAAGCCTAAGAAATTTTGCTTGCTAAAATGCAAGTCTGTGCCTTTGTTTTGATGCCAGTAAATTGAAGTCTTGTAATACCTTTCAGTTACAGCTATTCAGTTCAGAGGCCGGCCACACAGTTCAGGTCGAGGTGGCCCCGGATCAGGCCGTCATAGTATCACAGCTGTTTCAGTACTGCTTACATATTCATGGATCTGATATGAGTCCTCTGGCTGCCTGGGAGTTCCTGGAAAGTGGCTGCAGTCCCAGAAATTTCCAGACTAGTTCACACCTATTTGATAGATTCCCACCTCAAAATTTGTGGAGTCTGCCTTCTACTTCCTTATTTTGACTAGGAATTGCCTGCCTTTCCCATGTAAATCCTCCTCCCAAGTTCCCAGACTCTCATGATCCTCTTGTCCCCTCCCTCCCCTGCTTCCCAGTGGAAAGCAAAGGCTCTTCTCCAATGACAGGATAACGGAATCCAGGTGCTTTCAGAACAAGACATGGCTATCTTGCTCATCATGTTCAAACCTCAGTTTACTTAAATACTATCTGTTTTTTAAGGTTTTTTCTCTGTAATTTTTTTCTTTTTAAGAAACCTTTTTGTTGGGCCGGAGGGATAGCCCAGCGGGTAGGGCGTTTGCCTTGCACATGGCGGCCCATGCCGGTCTGGGTTCGATCCCCGGGCATCCCATATGGTCCCCCAAGCACCGCCAGGAGTAATTCCTGAGTGCAGAGCCAGGAGAGACCCCTGAGCATTGCTGGGTATGACCCAAAAAGCAAAAAAAAAAAAAAAAAAAAAAAAAGAAACCTTTTTGTTGAGTATGTTAACGAGGTAACAGCAGTTTACACAAGTGTAATAAGATATTTACACTAATTGAGCAATTAATAAAGATGTGTTTGATCTCTCAGGTTCACCTTCCATGTCGAGGTGAATAATACCAACTTCCCATTTGCTTCCCATTCTAGAACAATAAGAGAAAAAGAAGCAAATCCAAGCAGCATCAGGGCAACAAAGATGCTAAAGACAAGGCAGAGAGGCCAGAAGCAGGCTCCCTGCAAACACCACCACCACAGATACAAAATGGTCATGTGAATGGCTGCGAGAAGGACAGCTCTTCCACGGACTCTGCCAGTGAAAAGCCGGCCCCCTTATCTCCCGGGAGAAAAAGATCTCAATACTAGAGGAACCTTCCAAGGCACTCCTTGGTGGCACAGGTCAGTAATTCCAAAATTGCTTAGGAAGACATCAAACCAGAGGCAACCCTTGGGGTAGTCACTGTGCCTCTGGAGACTGTTGGAATGAAAAGTTGATCTTCTCCATCATACATGGATTCATGGTCTTCCTGCAGAATGTGGGGTTGGGGAGAAATGTAACAGGGCCAGGGAACAAATCCTCAGGAGAGGTTGTTGGGGTTAATTCCTTCCTTAAAAATCATTTTCAGATATATATTAGAATTATCAGGAAGATAGAAATTTCAATTTAAAGAGATTTGTTTTCTAAGTAGCTTTGCTGGGAGAAGGGAGGGATAATTGATAACGAGAGTGATAGTACAATGGTTAGGGCATTTGCCATGCACAGGCTGACCTATGTTTGATCCTCGGCATTCCATATGGTTCCCTGAGTCTCACCAAGAATGATGATCCCTGAGTGCAGAGCCAGCAGTAAGTGCATTACCGGATGCAGACCTCCCCACCCAAATAAAAAAGAAAAAGAAAAAGATATGTTATTATAGGCAGACCAAATTAAGTCCTAGTATTTTATGTGAGAGAACATAACCTTCCAGGATATTTGAATTTAAAATGTTTAATTTGTCCTGTAGCTATTAATAAATAAATCTACAGGAGACTGCTGCGTGATCTTGAATATACCATTTCATCTCTTAGTTTCCCATTACGTGTCCATCAAAAAAGGAAAGTAATGGAATCTAGATCAGTGATCTTCAGTACTCTGACCCAGTGCTTTACTTTTATAACAAATCTGAAAATAACATTTGTAGACAAGATGACTTACCTAGAAACAATTACCAGGAAGGGAAAATATAAGAAATTCAGGAACAGCTGAAATAGATGGGCCTGATAAACGAGTCAGATGTTCACACCACTGACAATGAATCACTTTGTACTTAAAAGAAGAAACACAGCAATTCACTGGATTTTTGTGGTCACTGTTTTTTTTAAATTTGGCAAGTGATGTCAGAGCTAAATAAGTATATTTTTATGGGCACAAAATCACTGTCAATCCAGCTGCCACAATGCAGACTCTTACAGTTGATGGTTGTCAACTCAGATATCATGACTGCTGGTGAGGATGCCATGTGGTCTTTCCATGTGATGTAAAACTCTTGGTAGAGTTGAGTTCCATGAAGTACAGGCTTTCTTCAGTAATGCAGCAGTTTCTATCTAGAATCTACATAAATCTTAGAAATGCAAAGGTGAGCTGTACAAAAGAGTACTTTGTGTTTATGTGCAAGTTGGTGAAGAGTATGAGAGACAGTTCGGCACACAAGCAATCCTTTGTTGTGCAGGATTCCTCTGATTGTGAGTCATCCAATATCCTGTCCTTTCTCCCCAGTCCCCCCATCCACCACCCCTCACACACAATTTGGTACTTTTTTAAATGTCCCATTAGTGTTTTGAAATGCCTGCTCTTAAGAGGTATCCTTCCAGTTCTTCTGGTTATAAAATCCAAAGTTTATAAAATCAGTGACTTGTAAAACATTTCTTACATGCAAAACATTGCACATCTAGAGTACTGTGGATTCAGAGCCTGTGAGTTGTTGCGGTTGAGGGGGAATTACACTTTTACCCCTTTGAAGAACAGGCAGAGTTGTCCCATCAACTCAGCAACATAGGGAAGCAACATGGAACAACAGGGAAGATGGATCAGCAGACTAACTGGAGAGGACTTGATTTGTAGGCCAGAACTGAGAGAAGTCAGCTCTGTGCACTCAGATATTACAGTTCTGTCCAGACAGTGCTCAACTGAGGTCCTACAGTGAGCAGTAAGCACCCTGCCTTGGAAGAGCTCAGTCTCATGGAATATACAGAAAGCAAAATATTGGTGAGGAAACTAAGTAACACACCAGTATGATACCTTGTACTTCACTTTGAAAGCACATTACTAAATTGTTAGATGGCTCACAAAGCACTAATTTTCTTCCATAAATGTTTTACTAAAACTCCTTTAATAGTGCATGCATAATTCAGATAATCCTTACTACACAGTGATGTCTAAAAAGCAACAAACAACAAAAATAACCAATTTATGTTTAGAATCTAATTGTTTCAGGAATATTTAAAGCCAATTTTTACTATACCTAGAATTTTGAGACTGTTTGATTTATAACTAGGTCAGGAAAAAGAAATTAAATAATTAAGTGACAGATTCCCAGCTTTACTTTTTATTGCTTTCACATGAATTACTTTCAAAATCTAATTACTCAAGTTGTTCTTTTGATATCAATCATAGACTAAAATCCTAGCACATATATTTACTTATAATTTATGCCTTCCTCCTGAAACAGTTTGGGTAACTATCAAGTGTGTGGCATAAGAGCAATGCAATATCAAAATGCTTTACTTCTCTGTGGATAGCTGCCTTGAAAGTTAAGTTCTCATCCCTGTGTTCTCTGTACCAGGGGACTTCTATAAACCGTAGTGTGGAACTTTCTATGAAGAGTACTATATCACATAGGCCAACCTCAGCTTTGTAGGTTGAGCATGATGAAACGGAGGTATTTCATTGTTTTTATTTGTCACTGGTTCATGCCAGATCTATGCTTCATGAAAATTCTTTGTTAAGGAATAAGTTATGGTAAGGGCCTAGGTGTTTTTGCAAAAGTCAGAGGAATCCTCCTCTTGAAGTTAATCATTAACTTTATTAGCAACTCATAAACTTTGAGTTTTTATACATTCAATTTATAGCTAGTTTTGTTTACCTTCCCAGAGGTATTGAAGATTCAGATGTGACTGTGATCTGGCTGCAACATCTGGCACCGCATAGATCGCCAGGGTTGATTTGGCTGAGCTGGCTGGCTAGGCAGGTGTTCCCTTCCTCCCTCACCGCTCCACGTAGGTCCCTCCCGAAGCTGCATGCTAGCAAATGGAGATGGACCGCTCTTCAGATGAGGACATGCAAGGAGCTGTACTGCCCAGCTAGAACCTCCAAGCAAACTCTCAGAGATAGTGGAGGTTCATCAAGTAGTTAATGCCCCGTTTGCATCAAATAACTTTAAAATACTTGTTCAATTCCTTGAAAAATTTGATACCTCAATGTAGATAGTTCGTGGTCAAGTGTTGAGGTCTTGTACAACCTGCACTCCATTTTGAGTTGTCTCTTGGCACTAAAAAGGATGTGAATGATCCTGTACTCCTACCACCCCCATTTTATAGAGGTGGAAACCAAGGTCCCCAAAAATTGAGAAGCTGAGAAAATAACCTATACCTTGGGGTAACTCTCTTGGGAAAAAAAAACCTTACCTCAAATCCTTGTAATTTTATGCATATGTTGGAGAGACTCTGTAACTTATAAAACATATGTGATTGAAAAATTAGGGGGAAAATAATCATAACAATGCCAGATAATAATATTCTGTATTTCTGCTAGGTCAAAGTAAAAGCCTAAAAGAAATTTTCAGTCTGCTAGTCATGAGCACTTGTCAAGCTTTCAATAATGAACTGATTTAAGAAATTCTCCCGAATGCCTGGCTGGGCAGCAGGCGACGCCATGTGGAACGCCTGTTTGATCTTTATGTAACACCTTGACATTCAAGATCTCTCGTTTTGAAGATTTGAGACAATCATTCTCCGGTAATGGAAAAGTTAGCTCTTGAGATATGTGCAGGTGGTTCAGGGGTGTTGGTGTGACTTCCTACATGAAAAATAACCACCGAAAGCATCGTCATTCCCGCAGTAAATATAGCACTGCCGAGTGGGACAATGCCGCACGCCAGCATATATATTAGAAGTTAGGAGTTTGGTTTAAACTTTGTGCAAAATTATTTTTTTATGCCTTGGAGTATTCTTTCCTGTATTTCAGAATTTTTAATAATTACTTAAATTAGACCTTTTTACATAATATAATCAGATTTGTCATCATTGGTCCAAATAGAAAATTAGGCAAAGGGTAGACCAGAAGTGAGTTTTGCCAAAATATATGTCAAAGGTGCTTTATGTCTGAGGCCTTGTCTAACTGCCTGGTTTTGGGGACCACACCCAGCTGTGCTCAAGATATACTCCTGGCTCTGTGCTCAGGCATCACTCCTAGCAGTACTCAGGGGAAATCTTATGTGGTCCCCAGGAATAAACTGAGGTTGGCCATGTGCATGTCAAGAGCCTTAACTCCTAAGCTTTCTCTCTAGCCACTGCTCTATCTTAAAGTCAGATTGCTTGTGTCTAGCAGCTGATCACTGTATAGGCCAAAATAGAAATTCAGATTCTTACATTGTCTTTCTCCCATTGGCATGATTCCTTTTGTCTTTCTCCCACTAGATTAGCTTCCCAATGGATAGGAAAAAAAGCAAGATTTGGGTCACTCACCAGCTTCCTTGAGATAAACTTTGAGGCAAGGTTCTCCTTGTCTTGAGCTCCTCTTTCTGACTCCAGCAGACTTCCTTTTCGTCCCCTTCTCTTATGGAATATCCTGGTAAGCCAGCTTTCCTGTCACTCATTCGTCTTGAACAGAAGGCTGCTTCCTGCACCCACTGCCCCCTCAGACCGGACTCTGCATTCTGCCCCATACTTCTGCCTTTCACGGAAGTGAGAGCAGGAGCACATTCTCCATTTCGCCATAACATTGGGCACAGACCCACTTACTCATTCTCAGAGTGAAGCACAGCAAATGGTAGAGAAGAGGTCCTGTTTTCCCTCATTTGTCCTTTTTTAGTTTAAAAAACATAAAAACAACTCACCAGAATGTCTGACAGTAATTTTATGGTGTAAGGCTCTCTATAAGATTTCTAAGCAGGCTATTGGAGATTGCTGTTGACACTGACCTCAAGATGATATTGCTTGCTTCTCTAAACTCTGTACTGGCCCTCAAGATTAGAAGAGATCAATAAGAAGAAAGCAGCTTGCCTAGAACTTTCATAGTAAAGCCAAATGGATACTTTCCAAGATCTCAGTGGAGCAAGCTCACTAATGAAAGCCAAGTAATATCGGCACTAAGAACAAAGGCTTTAGCATTCGATTTGTTTGGATCAAAATCTTGGCTTTGTCACTTTCTAGGTGTGCGACCTGGGACAGATCAACTCTCTGTGTCTCAGCATCCCCACCTGCAAAACAGAAAATTAAACTCACTCTGTAAGATCATGGTGAGCAGTGAGATCCATAAAGAGATTAGCACAGCATCTCAGAGAAACCCTTCAAATCAGTTGTTTTTCTGGCTAGTAAATATTTTTTAAGCATCTGACATGTGCCATGAATTCTTGAAGAAGTAAACAGCACAGAAACAATTTACCACCCTGGAGTTTTCATTCTGTTTGGAGGTGGGGAGGCTGAAATGGAAGAAGAGATGATGTAATTAATCAGAATATGATTAAGTTTCTGAGATAATTAGAGAATATAGTAAGTGTTGTAAATGTCTCAAAGGAGACCATGGCTGTTCAGACCAACATAATCTTTTTATTTTATTTTTTTATATTTCACTTTTTGGGTCACGCCCAATAGTGCTCAGGGGTTGGTCCTGGCTCTGCAGTCAGGAATTACTCCTGGAAGTTCTCGGGAACCATAGTGGATACCAAGCATCAAACTCAAGTCAGTCATATGCAAGGCAGATATCTCCCCACTGTACTATTATTCCAGTTCCAGAACAACCAATTTTTATTCAAACTTTAGAACTTTAGCTGATACCCTTGTAAAATTATAACCATAGGTACTTACTTTTGTTTAAGATATAATACTTTATTAATATAGACTTTTATATAAACTAATATATAAACACATGTTTGGAAATTCGTATTTTAAAGCATACAGGATACAACTTGTCATTATTCTCACTCCTTAATTATTACTTTATTATCAAAACACTTGGACTTAACTCTCATCTGCCTCAGCCTCCCTTCCAGCACCACCGTGTCAGATAATATTAGGGAGGCCTGATGAGGGGCTTTCCGAGACCACCTTTGTTTCCTTTCTCTGTGTAAGACAAAGCAAAAAGAGAGAGAGTCTAGCACAACAAGTCATGACATGAGGGCAGAAGGAATACGAAAGATGCGGGTGTTTTTATTCCAGACCACTCCACTACAAGCCTAAAACAAAAGCACAAAATGACTCAGCTTCAAATAGCCGATGCCTGCCTTTCCACCCATACCTTGATGACAAGATTTCAGTTACTTAATTCAATGGGCCGCCATCTTGCAGAGAACAAGATGCCATCCCCCAAAAAAATTTAAAGGTTTTGAATAGTCTTTAAGTAACTATAAAGTGCAATGAGAATTGAGCCTGTCTTGTTAATTCAGTAAAACAATTCAAAACAGTTTGCATCTCATGTCATTGACAACATAATTGATTGATTTTGTTACTGTAATTATTATGGAAAATAATTGTTATAAATAAACCTACAATGATATTAAAGACATACTTTAAAAAAAGAAAACCCTGGCAAGGACAATATAAGGAAAACTAGAGATTTTTTCAATCAGAAAGTTACCGACTTTTTTACCCTCTGTGCTGATGAATTTTCCTAAGATTTGAATGAAATAAAGTATTTGATAAGTTACTACAAGACAAGACTGGTTCACATAAAATGTGTGTTTTGATCTATTTCAAAGTAATTAGTTCCTCTGAGTATCTCTTAATTACCCTGTCATGTAGAGATGGAAAATATGAAATTTGCAGTGGACAGTAATTGTAACGGGATAAGAAATTCCCTGGGACCTCATTACCAGACCATTATTCGGTAACATCTTTAGAGTTATCTTGACCAGAGTGATAGTACAGTGATAGTACAGAGTGCTTGACATGCACATATCCGACCTGGCACTTGGGAATCACTCCGACCAAGAGTGATCCCTGAGCACAGAGCCAGGAATAAGCCCTGAGCACCACTGGGTATGGGTCAAAGCAAAACAAGAAAATAAAGTTATCTTTACTATTGTCTCCATTTCTTCATGTCTTGCTTATCAACCTGTTCGTTGTAGCTACAATCCCATATCTACAAACAAGTTTCTCCCTTTTCATTTACCAGTGACCTCATGTATGGAATCTAGCAGAAATTTTCAGTCCTTACTTTGCCTTTTCGTTTCAGCAACATTCAACACCATTGACCTGTTCTATCCTTACTTATTCCTGTTTTCCTTTCGGTTTC
>JAJIBD010012527.1:0-49492 GCA_021461705.1 Cryptotis parvus | reverse complement strand
TACAGCTGACTTGGGTTTGATTCCCAGTATCCTGGTATCCCATTGGTCACCTGAGCTATACCAAGAGTGATCCCTGAGCACTGTTTCCCCAACCCCAAATCTTACGTGCTTGAATCCTTGAATACAACTGTGTTCTCCCAGGGCTCCTTGGCACGTGCTTTCAGAACTGCTGCCTTGGATGGGAGAGACAGCTAAGGGGTCAGGGGCACACGAGATCTGAGTTTGAGCCCCAGTTCTGCATAGCCCTCTGAGCTCTGTATAGCCTCTGTATAGCCTTGATGATCTCCAGCATCCCTGGCTGAATAGCTCTGCATCACTGGCCCTACCATTGAACCACCCTGCCTGATATGGAGACCCTAGGATCCTTTGCACACTTCTGGGGAGACACTCCCCGAAATTTCTAAAAAGAATCACTACTTTCTAGATTACTTCCTTCTGCCTTGCACACTACCTCTAGTATTTTATTTTTTGTTTTTTTCGTGGCTTCTCTACTACACTGGGGACTTTTTTTTTTTTTTTTGGCACTTTGGGTCTCACCCAGCAATGCTCAGGGGCTACTCCTGCTCTGCACAAAGGAATTACTCCTGGCAGTGCTCCGGGACCATATGGGGATGCGGGGATCGAACCTGGGTCAGCCGCGTGCCAGGCAAACACTCTACCTGCTGTACTATCACTCTGCCTACGCTGGAGGACACTTTGAAGAAGTTTTTGAGCACAAAGGCTATATTATTTTTTGGGGGTCACACCCGCAGTGCTCAGGGGTTACTCCTGGCTCTGCACTCAGGAATTACTCCTGGTGGTGCTTGGGGGACCATATGGGATGCTGAGGATCGAACCTGGGTTGGCCGCATGCAATACAAACACCCTACCCACTATGCTGTCCCTCTGGCCCCTATTTGTTTTTCTTTCTCCAAGTTCTTGCCCAGGACCTGCACATGCTAAGTAAATAATACTGACTGAATTAAGAGTTACAAAGTTTTCATACTCTCCCATTTGAGAAGACAGAGTTAAGAGTCCTGCTCTCCGACAATGTCCTTCTCACTGAGTCAGTTTATAGCATTGTCACGTATGCCTCATGTTTATTTATTATTTTCATTTTTAAGTACATAGGAAATTCTTCATAAATGTTGAATAAGTTTGTTTCCAGGGGCCGGAGCGATAGCCCAGTGGGTAGGGCGTTACCTTGCAGCGGCCGGCCGGCCCATGCCAGCCCGGGTTCGATCCCCTGGCATCCCATATGGTCCCTCAAGCACCACCAGGAATAATTCCTGAGTGCAGAGCCAGGAGAAACCCCTGAGCATTGCCGGGTGTGACCCAAAAAAGGCAAAAAAAAAAAGGTTGTTTCCTAAAATATGTATTTTTTGTTCACAGTTCTTCTCTAAGGGATATTAGGGATATTTGTGTGATTGTACATGCATGTGGCAGGTGGATAGTTCAGGAAGGTTAGCTTCATTAATTGTAAGAAACAAAAAAAAAATTTCAAAAGTTTAGCCTTGGTGGAGACTCTTCCCCCAGTTTACCAAGATCTCTCTTTGGGAATTTGCAGGACAAAACATAATATTCATTTTCTCCAGTTGGCTCTAGAATGTCAGAGGCCAGGGAAATTTTATTTTTTTCAAGTGATTAAGTGATTTTATTATACCACCGTGAGATATACAATTACAAAGATATACAATTACAAAGTTCATATTTGGGTTTTGGTCATACAGTGTTCCAGCACCCATCCCTCCACCAGTGCCCATCTCTCCCACCACCAACGTCCCCGGTTCCCTCCCACCTCCCCAGCCTGCCTCCATGGCAGGTTCTTTATTTCTTTCCTTTCTCTCTCTTTCTCTTTTCCTTCCCTTCCAGACTATGGATTACAGAACACATATTAAAGGGTTGTCATGTGTATCTTTTGCCTGTATTTAATGCTCAGTTCTAGGTTGGTATTAGTACTTTAAACAATTGTTAGCACACTGTTCCATTTTCTGTCTTACCTAGCCTCTGACTCCCCACATTTGTGATAATTTCCACCTTTGACAGGACCTCCTGATACATGTTTCACTTGACCTTGGATATTGGTATCATAATATGTACATATATATTTATGTCATGCAAATAAATGCAGTCATTCTGCATCTTTCTCCTTTGGCCAGGGAAATTTTAGAGTTTTGAGTGAAAGATAAAAATTAAAGAAAGCGGGGGCTGGAGCAATAGCCCAGTGGGTAGGGCGTTTGCCTTGCACGCGTGGCCTCCATGCGGTCCCGGGTTCAATCCGGCATCCCATATGGTCCCCGAGCACTGCCAGGAGTAATTCCTGAGTGCAGAGCCAGGAGAAACCCCTGAGCATTGCCGGGTGTGACCCAAAAAAGAAAAAAAAATTAAAGAAAGAGGGGCCAGAGCGATAGCACAATGGGTATGGTGTTTGCCTTGCATGCAGCCAACCCAGGTTCAATCCCGGCATCTCATATGGTCCCCCGAGCACCATCAGCAGTAATTCCCGTGTGCTTTCCCAAAAAGAAAGCACTTTTTTTTCTTTCCAAAAAAAAAAAAAAAAAAAAAGAACTCTACTTAGGCAACTTAATTTTTTTTTTCTTTTGGGTCACACCCAGCAATGCTCAGGATTTACTCCTGGCTCTGCACTCAGGAATTACTCCTAATGGTGCCCGGGGACCATATGGGATGCTGGGGATCGAATCGGGTTGGCCGGGTGCAAGGCAAACGCCCTACCCCTGTGCTACGCCCCTACCTACTCTGGCCTCAGGGAAACATAATTAATTTTCATTATTTTTGTACATAGTTACCTAATAGATTCATGATAAATTAAACAAGCAAAGGATACCGGTTACATAAAGACCTTGGAATGGGATTTCATTAACTAGAGAGGTTGTTGATTTTTCTTTCATGCACACAAAAATTCATTTTTTTTTTTTTTTTGGTTTTTTGGGGTGTGCTCAGGGCTTACTCCTTGTGCTGTGCTCAAGGGTCATACACATGGTGGTGGGCAAGGAACGTCCCTTAGATTCGTGGTCAAGTGATGGTCCCGCAAGTGCCTGAGGACGTGATGCTCTTGGGCAACAGCCTTATCAGGCTCCCAGGCACTGCTGGACGTGGTGGGGCTGCCCAGGGCCACCGTCAGCAGTGCTTGCCGAGGTCTCCAGGCTGAACTCTGCAACGCTTGGGACCATATGGTGCCAAGGATGGCAATATTGGGCTGAGCCCCATTCAAGGCATATTATCCCTATACCATCTCCAGCTCTCTGTACAACGAAAATTTTAATTCTCAATGAAAAACATTGAAAACAAAGTACTAAATACATTTAGTGGGGCTGGAGCAATAGTACAGCATTTAGGACATGTGTCTTGCACGCAGCTGGCCCAGGTTCATTCTCCAGTATTCCATATTGGTGCTCAGCATTCCCTGAGCACCACAGGAGTAATTCCTGAGTGCAGAGCCAGGAGTAACCCCTGAGCATTGCTGGGTATGACCCAAATAGAAAAAAATAAATACATTTGGGGCCGGAGTGATAGCCCAGGGGTAGGGTGTTTGCCTTGCACGCGGCCGGCCTGGCGCCTGCCCCGGTTTGATCCCTGGCATCCCATATGGTCCCCGAGCACCGCCAGGAGTAATTCCTGAGTGTAGAGCCAGGAGTAACCCTGAGCATTGCAGGGGTGTCACCCAAAAAGCAAAAAAAAAATACATTTAACTTTATTAATTTTTCAATTGTCTAATGCATTTATAATTGACAGTACAGGATGGATTTAATAGAAATTGTTTTAGAGTTCATGAAACAATTATAATTCCTCTCATTGATCACTTGACATCCTGTTATTTGTCGATTTGCTTGAGCGGGCACTAGTGACACTTCCATTTGTCCCTGTCACGTGCCAGTGTAGCCCAATGGCATCTACTCACTCCAGGAATATGAAGAGCCTCAAACCGTTCGTTTCAGGGTCTTAACGAAGAAGTATGACCATCTTGTAGGTGGGGCGGCCATGGGATCTTTTGACGTCCCATGGGATCCAGTTAGCAGCAGCTCTAGTCCAGCGGTCATCTCCAAATCATATTACATGTCCAGCCCATCTGATTTTTGACGCTTGGCAAATGAGACAGCCGTCTCTGACTCGATCGGCGATAGACGTTGGAACTCTGGATTCCTTCTCTCACTTGAGTGAGGTGTGATATTTCAAGCATAGGTCTTTTGATTCCTCTTTGAGAGACCGAATAGCATTCTCATCCTGCTTTTGTAGGACCCAGGTCTCTGGGGGTATGTTCATGCAGGGAGAATGGGGAGTCAAAGAGATGTGCCCAGAACCGCCAGGTTCTTTGTCCTTTTAGCTATTTCTTCAATGCTCTTGAAAGCGTTCCATGCCGCTCTCTTCCTCCTGCACAGCTCAGGTTTTAGGTCGTTCATCATGTTGATTTCTCGACCTAGGTACACATAACTGCTGCATTCAGAGATGTCTGTTCCATTGAGAGTGAATGGAGCATCTGGGATTAGTTTGTTTTTTCACAAACATTGTTTTGTTGAGATTCAGCTGTAGACCTACCTTTCCACATTCATGGTCAAGTCAGCCAGCATTTGTGCCACTTGGCTAATGTTTGGTGTTATTAGAATTATTATTTTTGGTTTGCCTTAAAATGATATGGGATGCTAGGGATCAAACTGAGGTTGGCCACATGCAAGGCAAATGCTTTACCTGGTGATCTCTCACTCTGCAACCCCCTGTCCCACAACTGATTATCAGGATCTCTTTGTTCAGTGTCCAACTCCAGGGACAATTTTATAGTCTGGCACTACTGTGCAAAGTGAAGATTTCATTCTTTCTTTTTTTGTTTTTTTTTCCAGCCCACACCTTGCAGTATTTAGAGCTTACTCTTTGCTCTGTGCTCAGGGATCACTCCTGGTGGTGCTTGGGTGACTGTAAGAGTTCTGGGGGATGGAAATTGGTCAACCATGTGAGAGGCAAGCTCTCTAACCCAAGGATTTCTTTTATATATATATATATATATATATATATATATATAAATTTAGTACAATGTTTACCGTGAAACCATAGCACTTAAAATACATAATGTAAGACCCTGAAGGAACGGTTTGAGGCTCTTTGTATTCCTGAAGCAATCAGATGCCATTGGCCTACACTGGCACGTGATAGGGTCAAATGGAAATGTTACTGGCACCCGCTCGAGCAAATCGAGGAATTAAGGGGTTCAAGTGATTGAAGTGTGAAGTGAATGTAAGAAGAGTTACTCTAACAAGGAAGCTAAGAGCTAGATTGATAGTACAGCAGGTAGGACGTTTGCCTGGCATGCAGCTGACTCAGAATTGATCCGGGCATCCCATATGGTTGGCACCAGTAGGAATAATTCCTGAGCATCACTGGATGTGACTCAAATCCCAAAATTAATAAATCACTGTATCACTGTCTTCCTGTTCATCATCGATTTGTTCGAGCAGGCACCAGTACCATCTCCATATGACCTGTCTCATGCAAGTAGAGCCAAGAGCACCTGCTTGCTCCAGGAACATAAAGAGCCTCAAACCATTCCATCAGGTCATGGGAATGAGGTCTATAATTAATAAATAATAAATAAAAGGAAGCTAAGGGTAGGGCATTTGCCCAAAGGCAAAAAACAAAATAAATAAATTAAGGGACAGAGAGATAGTACAGGGATTATAGTACCTTTCTTGCACACAGAAGATCTTGGTTCAATTCCTGGCACTGCATATGGCCCCCTGAGCATACTGCCAGGTTAGGACCAAAAACCAAAACTAAACCCAAAGAAAGTTAATTAATCCCCCCCAAACTTATGTATGCAAGGCAAATGTTTTTTATTTTATTTATTTTTTGCTTTTTTTTGGTCACACCTGGCAATGCTCAGGGGTTATTCCCTGGCTCTACATTTAGGAATTACTTCTGGCAGTGCTTGGGGATCATATGGGATGCCAGGGAATCAAACCTGGGTCAGCTGCGTGCAAGGCAAACGCCCTACCCGTTGGACTATTGCTCTGCCTCTATTGTAACATTTATAAAAAACTAACTTGTAAACAATCTTATTTACCTGTAGCTTTAAATGAATATAAATTATGAAAACTCCTTGCAATGGATAGTTTTTCTTTTTGGGTCACAACTGGCGATGCTCAGCAGTTACTCCTGGCTCTGCACTCAGGAATTATTCCTAGTGGTGCTCTAGGGATCATTTGGGATGTTGGGGATTGAACCTGGGTTGGCGCATGCAAGTACATCCTCCCCGCTGTACGATCACTCCAGCTCCAAGCGATGGGTAGTTTCAACCAATAAAAATAATGGCTAAAGTGAGTATTTACCTTGTCCAAACTATTATTTGCTGCATGGATTACTCCCTGGTATTTTCTGCATAGCTGCCAAAGGCAAATATTTGTAATTATATGACTCTTGCTCAAGGACCACGACAGTTCTGTTCAATGGAAAATCCTAATATGGCCTTCAGAGCGGTTGTTTCATCACACACGCGGGCACACACACACACACACACACACACACACGATTCAACATGTTTTGCACTGACTTTAGAGTCTTAATTATTTTCCCTAAGGGGTAGCATACCATTGGTTAGAATCATCCTCTTCTGTTTCCTGACAAAGTCCTTCACTTCCCTTTTGAGCTCTTAAATGTTGTTTATACAACTGTTTGCTTAATATATGTCTCTCCCAGGGGACAAATGATATGCTTAGCCACTACTTGTTTTCTTTTGATGGTTTTAGGGTTGAATCCAGCACCTCACACATTTAAGGCCTGTGCTCTTCCACTGGGCTATTTCTAGTACCCTAATCACCGTTTATTCACTGCACCTACTATGGTGCCAGACTTAGGGTGCCCATGTTCACTGACTCAATGAAAATCAAATTACTACACATACAGTGTGAGTCTAATTTAGTAAGACAGACCAAAGATTCTAAGGCCAGAAATCAAGTAGCTCTTGCATGTGCAAGAGGAGAGAAGAGGGAAGGACCATTGGATGAGGCAGGGAGGAGGTTAGGACTAACTAACCTGGAGGCGCCTGCAGGGAAGAGCTGGGTGAAAAGAGGTGGCCTCTGGAGCTCCCTGCCCCTTCAGCTAGCTCCCTGGACAGGTGATTTTGCTGTGACCATCTAAGATGCGGGACTGGAGAGCCTGGGTGGATGTTAAACTTAGTTTTATGGGGGAAGACAGGCCTCTGGGTGCACCAGGGGGGACACAGGCTGAGCCTGTGAAAGCTTCCTGGCCTGTGCAGCGTGAGGGCGCCCCCTGGAGGACAGAGTGGGAAACAAAGGGAGAGTCTGAGCTGGAGCTTTTGCCACTGGGGTGGGTTCATGCTTGAGGGTGATGCCCCCGTGAGGGCGGGCAGGAGGTGAGTGATACTTTCATGGTATTTGTCAAGGTGTACTTGTTCCTTCAACAATGTCGCACTTAAGCCGTGTGTGGCTGAAAAGCCGTCACATTGCTGCCTCCTTTCCTGCCAAAAGGTGTCTCAAGGTTTTGATCTCCAGTACTGTGGCTTTCAACCTTTACACTTGCAGACCAGGAAAAACAAGAGAAATATGTCACCAACCACCAGGTAGATATTAAAAAAAGAAACACAATTTATACTAAAAACATTTGCCGATCAGCATTTATAACAGCACCTCACAAGCTAGGCATGCCATATGTGAAGCAGCAATTGCTTTTTTTTTTTTTTTTTTTTTTTTTTTAATATATACCCAGCAATGCTCAAAACGCCTTGCTGGGCTTGGGGGACTATTTTTTTTCTTTTCCCAAATTTTATCACACCACTTTTTAGACATACAATTGCAAGATGCTCATGTAGAGTTTTGGTTTTACAGTTTTCCAACACCCATCCCTCCACCCAAACCCATCTCCCATCACCAATGTCCTCATCTCCCTCCCCCTCCCACACCTCAACTACTTGGCGGGTTCTGTATGTCCTTTCTCTCTTCTCTATCTCTCCCTCCCAACTTTCCTACACATCGTAGAATGCAGTGCATTAAAGGACATAACTGTTTCCACTAGTTTGATGGACTGCCTCATGGTCAGTGTCCGAGAGTGAAGGTGGCGGCTAGTGTGGTGGGCGAGTCTCATCCGGCTGCTTCCGGGACCCCCAGAGGTGATGGGATCACTCCCAAAACCCATCTGTCTTCCTGGGAGCCCCATGGTCAGCTGAGCCTGGGGAAGCGGAGTTCCAGCTTCCCCAGCCGCGTTTGAGACTGCATGCTATGGCTGGTCGCCCAGGGCAGCTCCTGGGGCGGGGCCACCAGGCTCGACAAAATGGAGGGGGAAGGGCCAACCCTTGGGGACTATTTGAGGTGCTGGATCAAACATCAAACCCAGGCCCGCTGCATGCAAGGCAAAGCGCCCTACCTGCTGTACTCTCTAACCCCCACTGTTACCTTCTTTGAGGATGGGCAGGAAATGACGGGTCATGGACCAGGGTTGGAAACTCATTCTAGGATGACAAATTCTTCTGTCCATTGGTTCTAAAAGGCAAACTCCAAGTCACCACCTCGTCCCAGCGGATGCCAGGTCAGGTTCCTTTCCTTCCGGATAATGAGGTCTGGATTGTAGGATGATGACTGAGAAGCCCCTCTTGTCCCCCGACTCCCAGCAGATACCTGAAGTCCCGAAAGAACCACCTGTATGTCTCCCGGGACAGCGTGGCCTCCTAGCACCTGCTCGCTGTGCGCCCAGAGGGCCCGTCTGGAGCCAAAGGAACACACTCAGCAGGAACCATTTCACTGTTTATTCCACTTTCCCATGTGCAAGACTCTGCGATGGAGTGTCATGGAGGCCTGGAGGGGCCGGGAGGTGCACAGGGGGCTAGAAGCAGGGCTATATCCAAGGACCTGGATTAAGGGGAATCATAAAAGATTTTAGAAAAATGGCCTCAACATGTGCAGAATCTTGGGGTTTCTGAAACAACAGGTGGAGAGTCGGAGAGAGGGGCTGCAGAGTGTGGGTCCAAGGAATCGGGTACAGTGGCAGTGCGGGCTAATGGGGGAGTACAGCAAGGAAGACAGTGGCACTGCACAGCTGAGACGGAGTTTGCTCGGACAGTGTGGTGGGGAGGTCCAGCATAAGAGGGGACTTGGCTGCTGCCTCCCCGAATGGGTGACCACGAGGATGCTCCTTTCCTACCCATCTCCGGGCCTCCTCTGGGGAAGACTCTACTACTCTCCACAGTTTGAAATGTCCAGGCTGAAGTCAGAAAAATACACGACAGCAAAAGGAGGAAAAAAGACAGCGTGAGGCCACGCCCACGGGCTGGGAGCTAGTAGGCCCCTTCAAGTAGCTCAGGATTGGCAGCTGGGGCTGCGCCGCGGAAGGTTTCCCTTGCACCAAGTCTAGGAGGGCTTGTGGTCTGCAGGGCTGGGCTCAGGTCAACCTTGGCTCCTAACTGGGTTGCACACGGGCAGTACACGCTGGCCGCTGGCTTTCCCTGCACGCAGCATCTCAAGTTGAAAGCACAGACCCCAACTGGTCCAAGAAAGGAGATGCTGCCCTGGGTAGGGCTCTTCGGGTTCCGTCCAGTGGGCCCTGGGTAGCCAATGGCACCGCCTCACTCCTCCCAAGGGCTCACATCAGTGTCGATGGCCACACAGTTGTATGCTGCATAGCGGAGTTTCTCCTCACAAATCTTGGCACTGCAGGGGGTGAGGATTTGGTCAGTGCCAGCAGCAGGGCAACTTGGGAGAAGTTCTCTGCCAGCCCAGCATGCACCCTCCTTTCCCGCCTTCCAGGCCAGAGATTTCCAAACTTACTTGGCCTATTGCCCCCTTTCAGAAAAAAAAGATGAAAATCACTCAGTTTCCCTCCTAGTAATATATCTTCTTTAAGCAAACAAACAGAAAGTGGCCCCCAGTGACACTTCGAGGTTATTCCTCCTACCTCAATGGTCCTGGCACTGCCAGCGGGCAGCACTGTCCATTCTAGGAAACACTCACCTGACATAGCGCGGCAGGAATAGGGTACTGGAGCAGGTGGAAGACTCAGGAAGTGCATCTGTGGTCTCGCAGCTGGGGGGTGTGTGGAGGGCACACATCAGGGAGAATTGTCAGGGCACAGGGCAGGGTCTAACGTGCGGGTGTGGCTGGTCACAGGCCTTAGGGCCTTCCCCCCCCACTCACCCCAGCTTGTCGGGATAGATGTAGATCCGGGCGGGCAGACGGCTGCGACCGGTGACGAGCGCAGGAAGCGGCTCCGGTCCTCTGGGTGGAGAAGGAAGTGAGTACGCATGCTAAGGGGGCGGACGGCACCAAGCCGCGCTTTCCCACTGACTGCTTTCCCACTGACCGTTGGTGAAGTTGCTCAGCGCTTCCCAGAAGTACTGCACCCGCGTGTCTGACGGCTCAAAGTCCTCAAATCGGGCTGGTGGGGACAGGGCCGGAATTGACTCCGAGGTTCTGACCTAACCAGCCCCCAGCCCCGCCCCGCTCCATACTCACTGAGTTTGCGCAGGGCGTCCACTGTCACCTCGGGGTCTCCACACACCTTTTCTCCAGTTCCTGCCACGTCAGCAAGTCCAGGACAGCCTGTGGCACCACCTTCAGCAGACCCTCCTGCATGGCTGCCAGCTAGGGGAGGGAGGGAAGAGGCTGGCTGGGGAATTGGGCACCCTTCCAGGGCAGTGTGGGGTCATCTATGGTCCCTAGCGATCACAGGAGTAGAGGTAGCTGGTTTTTTCTGAGTGGGCTTGCAGGCTGGGCTCTGGATCAAGGCGCTGTTCCTGGGGCCTGGGGAGGTACCTGCTCCTTGCTCTCCTCTAGGCGTGCCTTCTGCACGAGCTGGATGAACCGCAGCCGGTCCTCATAGCCCACCACAATGCTGGCACCCCCGGGATCAGCTCCACCATCTGCTGGTCACTGAGCACTGTGGTGAGCGTGAGCTCCTTCCCAATTTGAACTCAAAGGTCTCTCTGTCCATTCCTTCCATCACTTCCAGGAGCTTCACCTGTGGGGAGAGGCTGGGATGGATGGGAGGGCAGCTTCCATTGTGGACACAGTCCCCCAGCTGCTCTCGGAGAAGCTGGATGCACCCAGCCTCTCTGGATGCCTCCCTTGTAGGCAAGGCAGGACCTACGTGGCCACGGAGGGCACAGAGCGGGCTGGGAAAGCAGTGATACAACACCCAGCTCCGGAGGCCAGGGACAGCTTTCTGCAGTGACTGGCATCCAAACCTAGATCCAGGGCATGGAGACGAGCTGGACAGAGCACACGGGAAGTCAGGAGAGAGACCGCCTTAAAATAAGCACAAGAGGGGGCCGGGCGATAGCCCAGCGGGTAGGGCGTTTGCCTTTGCACGCGGCCGGCCTGTGCCGCCCGGGTTCGAATCCCGGCATCCCATATGGTCCCCGAGTACCGCCAGGAGTAATTCCTGAGTGCAGAGCCAGGAGTAACCCCTGAGCGGCCGCGGGTGTGACCCAAAAAAGCCAAAAAAAAAAAAAAATAAGCACAAGAGCGCTGGGCAATTTGTTTGGCTGGAATCTGAATAAGGTTGCTGGAGATTGGGGCCGGAGCGGTAGTAGAGCAGTCAGGGCGTTTGCCTTGCACGTGGCTGGCCCAGGTTTGATCCCTGGAATCCCACATAGTCCCCTGAGCACCACCAGGAGCAATTCCTGAGTGTAGAGCCAGGGATAACCCTTGGGCACTGCTAGGTGTAACCCAAAAGCCAAAACAAAACAAAATCAACAAGAGGCTGGAGATACAGGGGTCACGTGAGGTCTTCCTGCAGTCTATGTTTTAGGCTAAGCCCGGGCGGCCAGAGCGATAGTCCAGTGGGGGGAGGCGTTAGCCTTGCATGCAGCTGACCCGAGTTTAACCCATGGCATCCTATATGGTCCCCCAAGCCCCGCTAGAGTAATTTCTGAGTGCAGAGACAGGAGAAACCCCTGAGCATTGCTGGGTGTAACCCAAAAAGAAAGAAAACAAAACAAAACAAAACCCCAAAACAAACAGAAAACTAGGTCCGGGAGGCCCGCCGAGGGACTGATACACTTGATCTTAGTCAAAAGCTGAGAAGTGATGAGGGCCTGGCACGGGGAGTGCGAGGAATTCCACACACCGGCTGTGGGAGACAGACACTGGCTCTTACGGTCAGTGCCTGGGTCAGGAAGGAAGAACCTTGGGCTGGTCGGATCCCAGCACCATGTATGATCCCTGAGCACTGCTAGGGTGCCCCCAAAACAAGAAAATAAAAACAAACAAACAAACCATAAACCAAGGAGGAAGAAAGGACCTGACCCAGGGGCAGCAGTGAGAGGGAGAAGTGGGCAGATTTCAGAGGAGACCTGCCGGGATGGGAGAGGCGAGGGAGGAGTGACGGAGGACACGGAGGGCCCTCAGCTAGCCGGGCCCGTGTGGGGTGGAGCCCTCTGAGAAGGGAAGAGGAGTTGAGCCTGGTGGGGGTCAGCTGGGGCAGACGCCCTGCGGGCAGAGGCAGAGATGGCCTCGGGCTTAGAAGAGAGGCCAAGGTTGAGGTAAGGAATCGGGGTTCACTAGGGAGCTGTGGTAGCCGAGGCTTGGGAGTGGAGGAGACTAGAAGAAAGCAAGTGTGCGGCAAGGCGTTCAGGGATGGTTGTGGGGAGCAGCTACTTCCAGGGCTGGGAAGGGGACCCGTAGCTCCAGGCCCTGCTTACCAGCACGGAGTCCACCGCTGGGAAGTCCTTGGTCCAGCTCACCTCCTCCCCTGAGAGCTGCTTCCACACGAACCCCGGCAGAGCCAGCACCTGAGGCAAATACACCGTCTCCTTAGCCGTGGCTGCCCAGCCTGGAGGGCCCGAGTCCGGGTGCAGACTAGGGGTACTCACCAGGAACTCCTTACCCGAAGGGCAGCCCCCATCAGCTGGCCGATCCACTTGTACTTCTGGCAAAGTCCCGGCAGGACGGGTTAGGGACGTACATGTCCCGGGCCTCACCAGTGCCATTGCCCTGCCCGAGACAGGAGCTATTGGCACGACATGGAGGGACCTTCCTCTGCTGCCCGAGACTCCCCGCAAAAACCTTCCCTCAACACCTTCCGTTGGAGGCACCAGGCCGTGCAGTCCCGCCCCTGTCCTGGCTCAGCCCGGCCCTGGCGGGCTTGCAGAGAGAGGAGCAGAAACCACCTGGAAGGCTGGGTGGGAGGTACCTGGTTCGCTGTGCACAAAGAAAGGCAGAGGGACGGGGGTGTCTGCTGAGCTGGGGCACAGCTCTTCTGACATGTCTGCCAGACTGTCTCGGAAACCACCACCTGAAGCAACACACAGATGCCTTCAGCGGGGCTGCTTATTCTACTGGGGCATCAGCAGGCTCCTATCATGCCCGGCTGGTGATGCCGGGACCTGGAAAGTGGCAGGACCTGTTTGCCCCCGGCCTTACCCTGGTCAATGATGCCTTCGGCGATGAACTTGCACTCCCACCACTGGTCATAGTGCATGGGCCACCTGGAAGTGATGGTCTGTGATGCGCCGGGTCAGGGCTGGTGAAGGGGCCCCGCTGAGGCCAGCCAGGGTGGGGCATCAGAGGGATGATGCCCAAGTGGGCAGGACATGGCAGGGATGTGTGTGGGTGCCCGCCTGTGCCCCAGCAGCCCCTCGCCCTCATGCGTACCTATAGTCCAGGGGCTTTTCGTACTTGTCAGAGGGCTTGAGGCCTTCGTAAACCTGGGAACAGGGGATGGGAGATTGTAGCAGCGTTTGTGTCGAGGCCCGTCCCACTCACGCCCAAAGACTTGGCTGTGATGCCCCCTCACTACCCTCCCTCGGCCAGACCCCAGCTGCATGGACCTGGGTGAAGACTGCATTCTTGCAGGCAGGATCCCGCAAGGGGCAGGCCGCGGTGCTCCATGGCAAGGCGGCGGTTGATGTACAGGCGAGGAATGAAGGTGGGCTGGCTGCTCTCCGAGTCCCGCAGGCACTGGGTCACCAGGCCTGGCCGCTGGCGTGAAAGCAGCAAGAACTGCTTCACTTGCTGGTGAGGACAGGACAGAGCAGGACCAGCGGGCAGTTAGCTCTGGGCAAGGCCTGGGACCTTCTTCTGTGCCCGGCCCCAATTCCACAGTGCGAGTCCCCACCCACTGCACCCTTGCTCCTGGCTTCTGATTTCTCCCTTCAGCCTGTTGGAGACTTTCTAAAATGAAAAATTTGACTCTTGCCATTACCTGACTAAAAATCTTTCTAATGGGGGTTGCAGAGATAGCTCAGGGCTCAAGGTACTGCCTTGCTTACAGCCAACACTGGTTTAATTACTGCTACTACCAGGAGGGAGCCCAGAACACAGAGCTAGATATTGTTCCTAATCCCTTCCTGGTGTGGCTCAAAAACCAAACCAGGGCCGGCGATAGCCCAGCGGGTAGGGCGTTTGCCTCGCGGCCGGCCCATGCCGGCCAGGGTTTGATCCCCGCCATCCCATATGGTCCCCCGAGCACCGCCAGGAGTGATTCCTGAGTGCAGAGCCAGGAGAAACCCCTGAGCATCGCCGGGTGTGACCCAAAAAGCAAAAAAAAAAAAAAAAAAAAAAAAAACCAAACCAAAAAAAAACCAATCTACTCAGAAAGGATATCTGTCTCCTGTAGTCACCGCAGCACTGTTCATAATAGCCAAAACCTGGAAAAAACCTAATGTCCAAGAACAGATGACGAAATAAGCGAACTATGGCACATATACGCAATGGAATACTACTTGGCTATAGTTATAAGAAAAGACGATGGGCCTGGAGAGATGGTATAGCAGGTAAGGCATTTGCCTTGCATGCTGCTGACCTAGGCCTAGGTTCGATCCTCAGCACCCCTTATGGTCCCCTGAGCACCACCAGGAGTTAATTCCTGAGTGAGCACCAGAAGTAAGCCATGAGCATCATCAGGTGTCCCAAAAAAAAAAAAAAAAAACAAAGACACCTCAAAGCGAAAGACAGAATCCTGCAATAGGCACCATGTGGCTGGATGTGGAGGGGAGAATGGTGCTGAACAACAGCAGAAAGATGTAATCTCTCTCACAGGCAGGCTATAAGGAAGCAGAGTAGGCCAGAGGAAACAAAACCTGAGAAACAATTGATAGAATTGAGCTTATCATGGTGGGGGAGGCCCAAGGCCACCCTGAGACGAAGAGAACCCAGCAGTGAAGGATGTGGGGCTGGAGCGCCGTATGCATGAATCCCTAACATGAACAGCACTGTAAATCGCAGTAACTGAGATAAATTTTAAGAACGAAAGAAAGACAAATAACACCTCCATGAGCAGAAGCAGGGAGACCACTGCCAGAAGCAGTGCTGGCAGGCCAGGCTCACCTTAATCTCACTGAAGGTGCCCAGTGTGTGGTCCCAGGCGGGTACCAGGTGGTGCAGGACGCTGTCCAGGATCTTTATAAACCTGAGTGGGTAAAAGGTAGATCTAGGTATGGAGGTAAGATTCTCTCTCCCCTCTCTCCCTGTCCCCAGGATGGAGGAACGGGAAGGTGGGCCGAGGAGCTGACTGGCCCTGGTTGTGGAACAGCATCCAGTGCAAAACCTTGGGATTGTCCATGGAATTGAGGCTCAGGGCTGAGCGGGGAATGACGGAGCCAGCAGGCCCAGGCAGCAGGTCGAGGCAGTCACCTCTGCAGGAGAACAGCTCTGCGGTACAGGATTTCCCGGCTCTGTGCCTTCCAGGCGGGGGTATCGAACCAGATTGCTAGGCTGAAATAGGTCTGCATTTAACCCGAGCTCCCGCTGTCTAGACGACTTGATCTTGACCCCTCGAAGCCGCACATCAATCCCATTATCTGGACGAGAGGTGGAGTGGGATCATTTACAGGTCCTGCTGCCCCGAGGCCCTCAGCCTGGCTCCTTACTGCTCTGCTGGCCTGTAGATGTTTCTCTAGCACTACTGGAGCCTCCTTGACGCTGTCTTTGTCACCTTTAGCCGCTAGAATCACAGGGCGATGGGGATCCCTTTCTATTCACCTGCTTCTGAGAATGTTTCTTCCTGATTCCCCCGCACCACTAGAGATGTGGGGAAATCTAAAGGTCGGCCCAGTTCCCCTTGCCAGGGGAGCCCGTATGGCTGTGGCTTTTAGATGGTCTGACACCCAGCACCTTCCGTAAGACTCAGCTCCGAAGCCTCAAATCCTGGAGCTGACTCTACTGTCATCTCACCTCCACGCCAAGCCCACTTACTTCTCTACACATTTGCTGCCCATTAGCTCCTATCTGGTCCTAGGGCCCCGCTTCCCTCCGTGGAGCCGGAAGCCTCACCTCGGCACTCCACGATGCGGATCTCGATGATGGGGGAGGTGGACGGTCATGTCCTCCAGCACACAGACGTCCCCGATCAGGGTTCTGAGGAGGGTGGAGGCAGCACAGGCACCCCTTTGCCTTCAGGGACTGCCGGAACCTCCCTCAACCATAAACTTCACAGCTGGGCCAGGACCCCGGCCTCGCATCATGCCCCCAGGCCCAGGCCCGCGTGCTCACTTCGTCAATGCTCACGTCACTCAGCTTCTTCAGGTTGTCCCCTTCGCCCCGTAAACCACCACCCGCTTGGGCATAAAGTTGTCGTCTGTGGTGTCCACAGTGATGAGCAGTTTCCTGGGAAGAGAGGGGAGAGTGTGGCCCTGGGTCTCTGTGCACCCGTGTCTTACCCGCCCTGGTCCACCTAAGTCCACTTACTTAACAATGGTGCCCTTCTTCATGGTAAGCCGTACCCAGTGCTGGCACTGGGACCCGTCGCTCTCCCAGTAGGTGTCTGCATTGCTGTCTGTCAAGCAGGACACATTGAACTCCCTCCTGGGGAGGGGGAGGTGCAGTCAGGATCACCCCCACACCTGTACTGGGGCTGTGCTCGGGCCAGGGAGCACGAGAGAAACAGCACCATGAAGCTGGGTTAAAAGGGCAGCGGGTATAGGGAGGGGGTGTCAGGGGGCTGGACAGTGTTTCTGAGAAGGGGAGCAGGTCTGTCTGCCCTAGAGCAGGCATCTAAAATCAGGGTTTTAGATATAGCCCCAACGCGACGCCAGCACCCACCGTGTAGAGGAAACGTCTATGCTCTCCACGTACTGCTTCACACCTCCCCAGGTTCTCATCCTCTTTGCCCAGGTGGTCGTACAGGAAGTGGATCAGGTCCTCGTCGCACTCGTAGGTCCACGTCGGGGGAACATATCTAACAAGTCCAAGTCCCTAATTAGGTCGGGCCCAGCCGGCTGCTTCCTCCCACCCGACCCAGGGCACTCACAGGAGCCTCTGCACCGCGTCCACATACGCCTCGGCCGGCTGCGGCCTGGACCCCAGGCGATGCGAGTAGGTCAGGTCCACCACCTGTTCCCATCTGGGAGCGCGGAGACATCAATGAACCGCAGGTCTGGAGGAACCTTCTCCAGAGCTCCAGCTCCTCCAAACGTTGCCTCCGGGAGCCCGACCCACGGTTCCCTTAGGTCCTGCCCTGTCCTGCCCCGAACCAGCCCTCACTCCCGGGCCCACCCTGACCGCGGCCGACCTGAGCACCGGGCGATAGTCCACCCCGAAGAGTTGCTGCTGCCGCTGGAGGTGGTCAGGCGTGTCGATGGGGACAAGGCGCGCCCCGCCCTCCGCCGGGCGACACACAAGCAGCCAACCTTCGTCCAGCCCGCAGTCGCCCAGGTGCTCGGCCAGCTGCTCCTGCAGGGACGCGCCGGGCGGGGACAGCACTCAGGAAGCTGCCCAGCGGCCCGCCCGGCCCAGCCCCAGGCAAAGGGCGCCGAGCGCCCCAGCCTACCATGGGGGAAGGGTGGGAAGAGCCGGAGCTCCCCGGGGCCCAGGGATCCCCTGGCGCACCTTGGTCAGCTTCACCCCAAAGCCCGCGGCCGTTGCACAACTCCTCGCCCGTGGTACGCACGCAGGCGCCGCGCCGAAGCTCGATGCTGTCGCGGGCGGCGCGGAGCGGCCCGGAGCCGGTCCCAGGAGCCGGGCCCGCGGAGCCCACATGGAGGCCCAGGCCCTCGGCTTCCCACACCGGGGAGCAGCACGCGCGACGGGCCCGCCGGGTCCTTGTACAGCTTATAGAGCACCTCCCGCGGCACGAAGGCCAACGCCGCCGGCAGCGGCCTCCCGGCACGGAGACTCTGCGCCGCCTCAGCCAGGAAGCGCACGCGGCCCAGCAGCTGCCGCGGGGACTCTAGGGCTGCACCCGGGCCCAGGGCCGCCATGGCGTGGCGGCAGAAAGGAGCCCAGGAGCGATCCTGGCTCCAGAGCGGCGGCCCGGCGGAGCGAGCTTCCCACTCCCCGCCGCCGCGGCCCGCCCCGCCTCCGGCCAACTCCTACACTTGGCGTTGCTGCCGTATTACTCCGAGTACTCGGGTACTAAGGATATTTAATTATTACCTAACTCCACTTCCCATCCTGTCAGTTACACTCATGTAAAGCCCTACCTGTGCTTCATGGGTAGAGCACCAATCCCTTAGGCCCAATGTGTGAGCACGGCCAGAGTAACCCTACCCTCCATCCCATCAACAACAACAAAACAACAACAACAACAACAACAACAACAACAACAACAGCAGCAACAACATTATGAATGGTTCGCTTAAATTTGACAGTTTTCCACCCCAGTTAAACTAGGAGCCCTTGGTAGCTTCTAGCTTTTCCCAGTAAAATATTTCTGATTTCTTATCAGATCATCAAAGGACAGCAAATTCGGGATCGTGCATATCAAGTAAGGTGGGAATTCTTTTTTTTTTTCTTTTCTTTTTGGTGTCACACCTGGCAATGCTCAGGGGTTTCTCCTGGCTCTGCACTCAGGAATTTCTCCTGGCCGGTGCCTAGGGGACCATATAGGGACGCCGGGGATCGAGAGCAGGGCCGGCACAGGTTCCGGATTCTCAGATGTCAAAGGACACGCAAATTCGTCGTAGCTTATCGCTCCGGCCCTTGGGGGAAATTCTTTTAGGAGGTGGGGGGTTTGGGGTGGGTGGTTTAATGTTGCTGCGTCGCTACAGCGGACTTTACGGTGAAGAGGTAGGAGGGGGTCCTACCGGCAGCAGCCTGGGCAGCCTGGGAGCTGTCAGTGTGGCTGGTCACGTGACCTCCTAACGGGGCAGGCTTCTGGCTTACCCCAGGAAAGGGCGGAGCCGAGGAAGGGCGGGCTTAGATGCCAGTGAAAATAGTGTCTGTGCGCGCTGTTACAAACAACGTATCATGGAGCCGAACGGGCTGGGGTGAGTTCTTTGCATCGGCTATGTGGCTCGCCGGGCTTCTGTAGGGCCTTTCAACTCAGAAATCCCGTCTCCACCAGGTCCTTTCCCGCTCCTAGGAAAGAGCGCCCAAGCCGAATCCCCTGATCGCGGATACCTGAGACCTTTTTAGGCCGACTAGAGCCTCCCATGACTTTCTTGTAGGCTGTCCCCTGGAGGTAATCAATCCCTATTTCGGGTCTTTCAGCTCTGATCCTTCCCTCGACTTATCCTCCAGCCTAGGAGCATTCCGAGATTTTTCTGGGCCAAAGACCCTCCAACTATTCTTACTAGACTTTCATCTCCCTTCACCTATACTCCCAAAGACTCAGAGTTTCTACAGTGGCTTTGAGTTGGGGGAAGCCACCAGTGTCGGGCACAGGCCCCAGCCCAGGCCCTTCTCGTGCTGTGCACCACCTGATAGGAATGAGGAGGTGGAGCGGGCCGGGGAGCCGCAGCTTGGAGCAGGCCTGGTGGAGGCCGATAGCACTGCTGCGGAACCGCCTAAGTAACCCACGCCTGCCCCACCCCCATTAGTTTACTCACACCTTCCCCACCCGGTTCCTGATCTGCAGACCCCAGGGTTTTCCGGAGCTGAAGAATGACACGTTCCTTCGAGCTGCCTGGGGGAGAAGAAACGGACTACACTCCCGTTTGGTGCATGCGACAGGCAGGCCGCTACTTACCAGGTCAGGGTTATTAGCAAACTCTGGAGGGCGAAAAGCTTTTGAGGGACGCGGGAGGGCTCTAGAGGTTCCTTCCGGCTGTCTTTACTCTGCAGAGTTTCGGGAAGCTCGGGCTGCCCAGGACTTTTTCAGCACTTGCCGCTCCCCGAGGCCTGCTGTGAACTCACTCTGCAGGTGAGGGGTGAGGGGTCCTGGGAAGAGAAGGGGCTTCTGCCTTCAGTTCCCACCTAACACCTCTGTTCTTTTCCCGGCAGCCACTGCGCCGCTTCCCTTTGGATGCTGCCATCATCTTCTCTGACATCCTAGTTGTACCCCAGGTACTAGCTCAGTCCTGGTTGTGGCATGGTTTGGACAAAGGGGGTGATGGTGAAGGCGCCAGAGAAGCTCTTCCCCTCTCTGGACAGAGGGAAACACGTAACCTGCTTCTTTTTCTGCTCTCCTGCCATAGGTGCGACAGAGCCTTTCCCCCTGGAGGTACAGACTGTGAACCCCATTTTTTCTCCCCTCCAGGCACTGGGCATGGAGGTGACCATGGTGCCTGGCAAAGGGCCCAGCTTCCCAGAGCCCCCTGCGAGAAGAGCGAGACTTGGAGCGCCTCCGAGACCCAGCAGCTGTGGCCTCTGAGCTGGACTATGTGTTCCGGCCATCACCCTCACTCGGCAGCGGCTGGCTGGGCGGGTGCCGCTGATCGGCTTTGCCGGTGCCCCGGTAATAAGTCACAGTGCAGGGACGTGGGCACAGACAGACCTGTCAGTGTGATTTCTATCCCTGTGACCTCCTCTCCGTGTCCTTCTGCAGTGGACTCTGATGACATACATGATTGAGGGTGGCGGCTCCAACACCATGGCTCAGGCCAAGCGCTGGCTCTACCAGAGGCCGCAGGCCAGTCACCAGCTGCTTCGCATTCTCACTGATGCTCTGGTCCCTTACCTGGTGGGACAGGTGGCTGCTGGTGCCCAGGTCGGTACTGAAGCAGAGAAAAATAGGCTGGGGTCTAGACACATGAGTTCCTTACCCCAGAGAGGCTGGGAATGCCAGCCATACAAGGATGCACAGGCTTTGTGAATTTGGCTGAAGCAGCTAAGTCCACCCTGTTGTTTGCAGAGGTCCTTAAGCCTCCAGGGGTTCAAAACCGAGCTAGCATTGGGACCTAAGGGCAGCCAACCTTCATTTTTTGGTTTGATTTTGGGTCACACCCAGAAGGGCTTGGAGGTTGCTCCTGGTGGTGCTGAGGGGACCATCACACTGGGCTCTGCATGCAGAGCACATGCTCCAGCCTGTTGAGTCATCTCTCTGGCTGAGAACTTTTTATTTAAATAGAGGCTTCTCCAATGATGTGCAGGGCCTGGGGGCCGCTCCCAGTGATGCTCAGTCAGGCAGTACAGGCCTGACTGTGATACTGGCACTAGTGATGTTTCTCAGGCCTTGTGGGACAGAGGCCTGATAGAGCCATCCCTGGCAGTGTTTGAGGGTGGGAATGTGCTGGGGATCAACCAGGGGTGTGGGAGGAAGGGTTCTTCATAAAAAGCCACATGCCAGTTCGTCTGAGCTCTCTCCCTAGTTCTAGCAAAACTTTTGGACAGTTGCTGGGTTTGCAAGTTTAGGCGTTACCAGGGGCTGAAGTGACTTGAGGGAAAGTGAGGTGCATCCTGTACACAGAGCCTCGTCTTTCTGGTGACTGCTTCTTTCTCTTCACTGCCTTCTGTCTACAGGCATTGCAGCTCTTTGAGTCCCATGCAGGGCATCTTGGCCCACAGCTCTTCAGTCAGTTTGCACTGCCCTATATCCGTGATGTGGCCAAGCGGGTTAAGGCCAAGTTGCAGGAGACAGGCCTGGCACCAGTGCCCATGGTAAGGATGAGCCTGTCTGTGGGGCTTTCGGGTAAGCCTACCTGATCAGAAGTAACCACTGGAGGGCAGCAGAGGTACAGGGAGAAAGTCCTCAGCACAGCCAGCCCTGCAGCCCGACACCTGCCCTTTCCCCCAGATCATCTTTGCTAAGGATGGACATTTTGCCCTGGAGGAGCTGGCTCAAGCTGGCTACGAGGTGGTTGGACTTGACTGGACAGTGCCCCCAGCGATAGCCCGGTAAGTGGTGGAGGGTGGGCCCTGGAAGTGGAAGGGGCCTGGGGTTGCTCCCACCCAGTTCGCTCCCAGTACGGATGCCAGGTGCAGCTACCAGTTACCAGCATGTGACCCTAACTCTGCTTCCAGGGAGCGTGTGGGGAAGACAGTGACGTTGCAGGGTAACCTGGACCCCTGTGCCCCTGTATGCGCCCAAGGTAACCACCAGGGTCCCTTGTGTGTTTTTCTGTGTGCACTCACGGCTGTGGATGTAGTTTGTCTCCCCTCTCTGCTCATACATCCCATATGCGGTCAAGCAAGGCAGGAGTTTCTTTCCGTGTTTGGTCATCTGTGTTTTCCAAGTACCTGGCCATAAGGCACCCTGTTACTCACACTGCCCACACACATGGGTCACCAGTGTGTACAGGGAGGGTGGAAGCGAGCTGGCCTTCCCCTAGAGCTGGTGCCCTGTTGGTCCCACAGGAGGAAATTGGGCAGCTGGTGCAGAAGATGCTGGACGACTTTGGGTCCCAGCGCTACATCGCCAACCTCGGCCATGGGCTCTACCCGACATGGACCCAGAGCACGTGGGGGGCCTTTGTGGATGCTGTGCACAAACATTCACGTCTGCTTCGAAAAAACTGAGCACACTTACCTCTACTGACGCAGATCGCATTTCTAGGAGAATAAAAGTTCCAGAGCTGGAGTTTAGCCTGTGGCTTTGTTGGTGACGGATTCTGCCCCGGGTCCCTCCCCTAGGTTTCGCTCCTCTCAGGCCAGCCGCGGAGTGATGTTGGTACACTGGCAGTGTCACGACCTTGGTCACCGTCTTGCTCTCAGATTCCCCACCTCCCCTTCCCGAGGTACTTGGGGAGGGTAGAACTTCGGGCAGCTCAAGCTGGGACATGTGCAGTGAAGTGACATGCCCAGAGCAGGCATTGCCAAACTGGCAGGTCCTCATGTTAGGGAAGGGAGGGAGGGTCCGTCATAGGGGCACAGGCATGATGAGGACACAGGAGGCGAGGTTAAGGACGATGGAGTCTGCGTGTGTGGGAGGAGCCCAGACCTTTAATTTTGACACCGAAAGATGGAGAAGACACGAAGACTCAGACTTTATGATAAAAGTCTTTGATTTATGTCACTCGAGGAGGCCTTAAGCTACTTTTGGGGTTTCTCCCCATTCTTTTTCACACATGGCTCTTAATTTTCTCTGAATTATGTTGATCCTGTCCATTACAATAGTACCCATTTCCTGGGACACTGTTCTGAAGTACATATGAGTTCTGGAAAGAAGCCTGCTATAGCAGGAAATTCCTAACTTATACCGCACATCATAGCATTGGGAGCCCATTACCCTGTAGACCAATCAGCTCCCTCCCTGCCCCAGCCAGGGAAATGCAGAAGGGAGATAAAGGGCTCCATTTATTGAGAATGCAGTTTTGCTTTTTAGAAAAGTGATCTTTCTGGTGATCCATGGTTTATTCATAGAAAAACACTGTGAGTTCACATACTTGCTGGAAAAATGGCAACTGTAATACAGAAATGGGAGTGGCTTTTTTAGAGCCAGGCTATTAGGCTGAGAAGTTGTAGGGGGCCCATGGCTGGACAGTAAGACTTCAGTAGCCACAAAAAGCAAATACAACGTATTGGTTATTGTGGAGGGAGTAAAAGACACAGTTTGTTCAAGAAAGAAAAAGAGCAAACGGAAGTCCTAAATTCACACACTAGCTATGCTGTCCCTCTCCTACCACACCCCGACTCCTACTCTGGAACTAAAACATGAAACATAAAACGCTAAAACACTGGCATCCAAATGACTCTTCTGAATGCTACCTTGCTACCTCCTGTCAGAAGTCCAGGCTAAGCACAGGGGTCAGGAAGGCAGCAGAACATGATACACTAAGGAGGTCAGCCTGGACTAGGTGAGCTGTCCACTAGAATTAGAAACTATTCAGAAAGGGAAAGGCCAAATGTATTCCAGTTCCAGCCTTCCAGTTAATGGCTGGTGAGACCGGGGCAAAAGCAGGCAGAGGAAGCTTGAGGTAGAAAGGCAGGAAGAGAAAGCAAGTACAGGGAGGAGAGAGAAATGCAGAGCTCAAGGGGGCCCTCTTACGATAGAGCAAGAACAGTGCGTAGAAGCTTGTCTGATGGGAGATACAGGGCTGGGGAACATACTCAGCTAAGAAAGTCTAAGAGGAGTCGGGGAGAGAGATGTGTATGCCGAGAAGGGTCACATTCACCCAGATCTCCCTTAAACAAATTTAGGGACATATCTACAGGTTGAAACACACACACACACACACACACACACACACAAACTCAGGACAGTGGAAAGCACGGTGGCATAATGCAGGTTTCTGCACATGCTCTTGTGTGCCCCAGTACACACACACCATTGGTAGACAAACATTAATACATACCACAGTCAAGCAGAGCCATATATTCACACACGCAGATCTGACAAATACATACATATGTGCATACAGACATGCACAGATATGTCTATGCATAGAGGTGTTCTCATGCACATACATACGCATACATACTGAGACAAAACCGGAAACTCTTAACACAAGGGTGACCAGAGTATATGAATATTATGAGCTCTGTGGCCTCCTACACCTTTTCCTGCACTAGTTTCTTGGAAGCTCTGCACACTCCCGGCGAGGCTGTGTGAGGAAGAAGTAAGAACTTCAGGGTCCTCATGGCTCGTGAGGCAAAAGTCTAAGTCCAGTGCTGGGCTCAGCCCACGGGCCTCCACCTGCCACTGGGCTCGAGATTCCCTGGCCATGCAGGTGGGGTTTTGGCACAGACTAGACTTGGCGGTTTATTCTAACTGGCCATTTTTTTTCTCCCTGCAACACAACCCCATTCTTCCACTGCCACCGGCATTATACTCTGCAAGGGAAACCTGAGAAATGGTTGAGTCTCCTCAGAAAACAAGCCTATCTTTCCACCCACAGCTACTTCAAGTACCCATCAAATTAAAACCAGAATTATAAATAGTTACAACTTTGCAATGTAATCGGCAACACATATACTCTAGTATATTCCAAGACTATAAATGTTCTGTTTCTCTGGTTAAGCAATCCCTGAGAAGGAACAGTGTTCTGTGTTTGCCAAAGGGGAGAAAGAAGGGCCACTGCCCAGGACACAGAGGGGTATGAGAGGGGCAGTGAGGTGGCATGTTGTGGGGTTTCTGTCTCTCTGCAGGGCCCAGCTCCTTTGGGAACAGTCGGCTGCCGCGGGACCTTGCCAAGGTGGGCGCACTGGCATACTGGACTGTCCCTTGCCTAGACCTGGGGCCTTTGGCATCTGGCCACAGGTGCTCAGAATCCTCTCAGGGGGACAGATGTTTCTGTATCCTTGGCCTGATGCAGTGGTGTCTGGGTGCCCAGGCTGGCCCAGCAGAGGGCTGTCCGTGTCCTCAGCCAAAGCGCTCTCGCACCAGCAGCATCAGCTTCTTCTTGCCCTTGTAGATTTGTTTGAGGTTGTCGATGAACTGGGCGAACTGCAGGTGGCCATCCTGGGGAGCAGGAAGGTCTCCCGAGCCTTGCTCAGAAACTCAATGAACTCCCCATAGTGGCGAGGGCTGATGTGGGTCAGGCGTGAGTGTGTCGTGTTGATATAGGCGTTGATGGTGGCATCAAGCAGCTGGCGCAGTGGGGCTTTGTCAGTGGACATGAGCTTCCCAGAGCTGCGGCGGCCGGGGATGCCAGCCAGGCCCGGTGCGGTGACCGTGCAGCGGCGGAGGATGTCTGAGAGCACGGTGGCGCAGTGCACACTCTTCACCACCAGGGGGATGAGAGCCGCCAGCTCGTTCTTGCCCAGAGAGTGGCTGAGGGCACAGGCCCAGAGCACGTCGTTGATGGCCGGGTGGGTGTCCTGGTTGTAGGCCAGGCTGAGGGGTGGCTCATGGCCAGCGAGGCCAGCTTGAAGGCACGTAGCGGGTAGCCACGGAGCTCCATGTAGCGGGCGATGGTGAAGAGCTGCGAGTGTGTCATGCCCCGGCGGCAGCGTCAATGGCTATCTGGTAGGCGGCCTCAAAGGCGATGTGGTCTTTCTCACAGAGAGTGAGGGGCTGACAGCGCAGCTCTGGGGATCCTTCATAGCGCACTGCAAGGCCAGGGTGCGAAGCACAGCTGGCCAGCTCCTCCCGCTGCGGATAGTCAAGGCTGAGGCGCAGGATAGTGGTGTGGGACACGGCTGTGGCGGCCACAATGCTCGTGGCCTCGGTGGGGGGGTGAAGAGTGTGTACCAGCTCTGCAAGATGCTCACCAGGGCTCGCACACCTGTCAGGGAGAGCCTGAGCTCAGCCGCGGCCATCTTATCCGGGTCTGCCCAGATTACCACTGGGGCTCAGAACTTGGCCTGCAGAGACGAAGTTCTCCCTCCTCAGCAGCCTTGAGATGATCTGAGGCAAACCAGGGGCAAGGGGAGCACCCCAGATGGCAGGCCCTGTTTGGGGTCTCCCCCTTCCCGCCCCTCCCCAGAACAGAGGGTTGAAGGTCTCACCGAGGCCCCTAGGTGCTCAGAGGCTGCAGTTTGCCGGCTCTGAGGTAGGGCTTGCAGGCCTGCCCACAGCACTAGCTGGAGAGGGGCCTCTCAAGACAGTCTTGTGCTGGGACTGGGGTTTCTCGGAAGCATGGACCAAACCACTGGGTCAGCTACCTCCCTGGGACACGCTGCAGTACGGGAGACTGAAAATCTGTTCTTGGAGACTCGACTGTGGTGCTGCTGATATCAGGATGGGGTTCATGTAGCGGGCAGAGCCAGGGCTGGCTGAAGAGAGGCATCTTCCACCAGCAGCCTGTCCCTTCCCGGCCATCAGTAATAGGAACTTGAGAGCTCTAAGGATTTACTGTCTTGTCCCATGAGTAAGACCTAAGACCTCCTTTGGGGGAAGGGGGTGAAGGGGGCAAAAGGAAGGTGAGACTCACCCACTTCTGTAGCACATGTCACCAGCCACCGCACCATCTCCCGGCGCCTCCAGTTAAGGGTTGATAAGGTCATCCTCATCACCTGGCACAACAGACACAGTTCCAGGGAGCTAAGTGTGACTGGTGATTATACCTCCCCCACCTCCTTTGTCCGTCTTTCTGTCCTTCCTTCCTTCCTTCCTTCCTTCCTTCCTTCCTTCCTTCCTTCCTTCCTTCCTTCCTTCCTTCCCTCCCTCCCTCCCTCCCTCCCTCCTCCTCCCTCCCTCCCTCCCTCCCTCCCTCCCTCCCTCCTTCCTCCTCCTTCCTTCCTTCCTTCCTTCGAAAAGTAGTTACTTTTTGATAGCACAGTGGGGAGGGCATTTGCCTTGCACACGGCTGACCCAGGTTCGATCCCAAGTATCCCATATGGTCCCTCGAGCACCGCCAGGAGTAATTCCTGAGCAAAGAGCCAGGAATAACCCCTGAGCATCACTGGGTGTGACCCAAAAAAGCGAAAATAAATGAATAGATAGCTTTACATAGTCATCCCCCCCAAGTACACTAGGTTTGCTTCATTTCTGCTCCACCCCGGCATCAATCACAAGTTTTCCTTGATGACCTACTTTGAATATAGTCCTAATTGCCACGCCCTGCTGACTTGGAGTGGGGAGACTGGCTTGGTGGAATGGAGATCCACGCAGCTCAGACCTATGTATTTCTGGCCTTCATGTTAAAACAGCCCAACATGTAGAGTCCTTACCTGACGCCTAGCTTAGAAGTGGTTGTCTAGGGTAACAGAAAGAATCAGACTTGACCCATGCCCAACACACGTGAAAAGTCTTCTACCAATTGCTACCAGGCCAAAAGCCTCAAGTAGGGCTGGCCTCCTCCTCTTCATACCTGTAACCCCAGCTCCAGGGCGACATTGAGCAGGGTGCTGTCAGCACTACTGTCCGTGGGAGTGGCGATCTTGAAAGCGTCTTGGGCCAGTTTGAAGATGAGGGAGGAAGAATGGATGTGCTTCTGTATTGCTTCCAGGATTGTTCGGAGTCTCAAGGTATCCCCTGAAAGTGCAAAAGAAAGGGGGGCAGGAACAGGGTCTTCTTTCAATCTTCCTGGAACAGAGGCTGAGAATACCAAGTGTGGACTCTCAAGCTCTGAATGCAGCGCCCCTTTCTGAGACACCCTCCAGCGGCTTCCCGAGCCCACTGGAGTTTCCTAATTTCTCTGAGTACTCACACAAGTTCACTTCTCTGATTACTCTTGGTGGGGCTTGTGGGGATGCAAGTACCTCAATCCTGTACTCTCCGGCCCCTTTCTCATCTTTGAGATGAAATAATTTGCCCTTACTCTCTTTTTCCTCAGGCTCCGTAGTTCCCAGAAACAGTGTTCTCAGATGACTGAATGTTGAAAGTTACCAATACATTACTGCTTTAAAAACAAAAAACATGTTGGTGTCATTTTGCTCACTCACTACAGCCCCCAGAGCAAAATGGATCCAGGACACCACTAAGTATTCACAGTAAGAAAGGATAATTTTATACAAAATACCAGTGTACAGAGTTAAGAATACCCCAGTAGGGCATTACATCGCATGAAGTGAAGGATCAGTGTATGAAGGCAGAATAGTGTATAAGTCATCGGTATATCTTATGAAGGGGTAAAAAGTAAAAGAAAATATAGGGAAAATGAAGCGAGTCTTATACTTTACAAAGAGATATAGTAGCAAAAATAACTGGAGAAAAAGTAAAATTCACTGAGGATTGAATCCTTTCAAATCTACTTTTCAGTGTAATTATTTCATTAACAAAGCGGAAATGGGGGCGGAGTGATAGCACAGCGGGTAGGGCATTTGCCTTGCATGTGGCCAACCTGGGTTCGATCCCGGCATCCCATATGGTTCCCCAAGCTAGGGTAATTCCTGAGCCAGGAGTAATTCCTGAGTGAAGAGTCAGGAATAACCCATGAGCATTGTCGGTATGACCCAAAAATGATTAAGTAACAGTATGTATATAATGTATATTGTATATATAAAAATATATAATAAATATCTGTTCTTTCAGACACATCTGAAAATAAATATATATTCTTAAATGTATTTATATAAGTATATATATGCTTATATATAGATATATAAGTATATATTTATTCTATTATTTATCTATTTATTACTCAGGAATTACTCCTATTTGGACTTGGGGGACCACAGTGGGTGCCTAGGATTAAAGGATTGAATACGGGTCAGCTGCAAGCCAGGCAAGTGCCCTACGCACTGTACTATCACTCTGTTCCCCTTTTATATATGAATATTTTGCTTTCTGGGTCACACCTGGCGATGCTTAGGTGTTACTCCTGGCTCTGCACTGAGGAATTACTCCTGGTAATACTCTGGGGACCATATGGGATGTCCGGGATTGAACCCAGGTCTGCCATGTGTAAGGCAAACACCTTACTCACTGTACTATTGCTCTGGCTCCCCTTTTAAATATTAAAAAGGGAGCTTTTATAATATAAAAGCTGCTTTTACCTATCTGTCTGTCTGTCTGTCTATCGCTTTTTATTGGTCACACCCGGCAATGCTCAGGGGGTTACTCCTGGGTCTTTGTTCAGGAGTATTACTCCTGGCAGTGCTTAGGGGACCATATGGGATGCCAGGGATCCAACCCAGGTTGGCCACATGCAAAGCAAATGCCCTACCCTCTGTGCTATCGCTCCGGCCCTGCTTTTATATTTTAAAGCAGCTTTAGGTTTACAAAAACCTGAGAAAAAGAGTATAAACAGTTCCATCATACTTCATTCTCTCCCCCCACTTCCAGTTTCCCTATTATTAAGATCTGATATTGATGAGGACAGATTAAGACTACACGGGAGGAGGGTGGAGGGACAGCACAGCAGGGAGGTTGTTTGCCTTTGCACGCGGACCTAGGGGACCTAGGCTCTATCCCGGCATCCCATATTGTCCCCAGGACACTGCCAGGAGTAATTCTTGAGTGAAGAGCCAGGAGAATCTCCTGAGCGTCGCCGGGTGTGACCCCCAAAAAAAAAAAAAGAAAAAAAAAGAATTAAGACTCTACTGGTCAGTTTGGGCTGGAGAGAGAGCTCAAGGCTAAGGCTAGCTCAGGCTAAGGACGGAACCCCTCTGGTACTGCCAAGTAAGCACATACCTGCCTTCCTCCGCAGACTCAAATAACTCTCGAAAGAGATAAAAAATAAAGCCAACATTTCTCTAGACACCTGTGCATGGCCGAGACATCTGGGGCATCCTGAAGCAGGACAGGTCAGCCCAGTGACTGCCCAAACAGAGCCCTGGCAGCTGCTTGCTTCCGCTCTCCAAAGATGGGTCATGATCCTGGCCAGACTGCACTGTTTCGGGCCTGGACCTCACCCAAAAAATTTATCTGCAGAAAAATCCAGGTACGCAGGCTTTGTGACTGAAATCTCCAGGCTTTCTTGGAGTCTGGAAGGGCTACTTCCCCCACTCCCTGTGCTTCTGGAAGCCCAGGCAGTCATGTCCACACCCCAAAGCTGCCACCCACCCAGTTAAAAGTTTAACACCAGCTGTGCCCCCTTCTAAATTCTGGACTTCCTGGAGCACGAGGCTGCGAATACGGCTGCACAACATCTCAGTATCTACAACACTGATAAACCAGTAGTAGCACACTAGATTGAATGGGATTTAATGTAGGCAACCAATCTGGGGTAACAAAACAGAAAAAGAAACATAGAAACAGTAACATCTTTTTTTTTTTTTTTTTTTTGCTTTTTGGGTCACACCCGGCAATGCTCAGGGGGCTACTCCTGGCTCTGCACTCAGGAATCACTCCTGGCGGTGCTCGGGGACCATATGGGATGCCGGGATCGAACCCAGGCCGGCATGAGCCGGCCACGTGCAAAGCAAATGCCCTACCCGCTGGGCTATCGCTCCGGCCCCAAAACAGTAACATCTTTGTAAGCTCGCATGCATGTCTCCTACATGTCTCTCTAGTGATATACAACAATTTATTTATTTATTTTTTTTTGCTTTTAGGGTCACACCTGGTGACGCTCAGGGGTTACTTCAGGAATTACTTCTGGCTGTGCTCGGAGGATCATATGGGATGCCGAGGATCAGACCTGGGTCGGCCACGTGCAGGGCAAACCTTCTGCCTGCTGTACTATCACTCCAGCCCCCAACACTAATTATCTTCTAAAGAAACACTTTTTGATTGTTCTGTAGCAAATTATTGATAACAAGCATTATAAAATAAATGATTGAGGGT
Organism: Cryptotis parvus; assembly: GCA_021461705.1. Taxonomy (NCBI): domain Eukaryota; kingdom Metazoa; phylum Chordata; class Mammalia; order Eulipotyphla; family Soricidae; genus Cryptotis; species Cryptotis parvus. The sequence goes on along the minus strand of JAJIBD010012527.1, from coordinate 18,412 downwards.
CTTCTATGGGGGCAGCTTAAAGGGTGGTTGGAAAAATTGGAAATAATGGTGGAGGGAAGGTGTAATGGTGATGGGACTGGTGTTGGAATATGGAATGCCTATAATGAATCATAATGAACAACCCTGTAAACCACAACATTTATATAAAGTGTAGGGAAAAATTTATGTATGTAGGTTTCACCTATTCCATGTAAACTCCAAGGTATATTAACAGAGTTGCTTTAAAAGTTTTATTAAAGAAAGGTGAGACATTATTACCATAATGAGATCCAAGTATAAAATAATAATGTAATATACTTTAGATTCCTGAGTTGAAAACTTATATACGCAAATGAGAATAGGCATTTTATTATATTGTATTAAATAGTTTTAATTTTCTTTTTTTTTGTTTTTTTTGGGTCACACCCAGCGATGCTCAGGGGGTTACTCCTGGCTCTGCACTCAGGAACCACTCCCGGCGGTGCTCAGGGGGATCGAGACCTGGGCTGGCATAGGCCAGCTGCATGCAAGGCAAACACCCTACCCGCTGGGCTACCGCTCCGGCCCCCAGTTTTAATTTTCTTACATAGGCCAAATCATATAGTAATCACAAATTGGTTCTTAATAGATTATTTTATGATCATTCTATTAGCCAATTCTGAAATTTTGTTGGAATAAGCAAACTAAAGTAAATCTGTTATGTGCCTTAGGGGGCAGGTTGGCAGTGGGTGGGAAACTGGGGATATTGGTGAAGGGGGTCACACTGGTGGTTTTGGAACACTAAATTCTTAAAACAACTGTATAATGAACAACTTTGTAAATTATAGTGTTTTAAATTAAAATAAAAAAACAGGTTAGCCACATGCTTTGCAAGTGGAAGGCATTTGTTTAACCTGCATGGTTCCCCCCAAACCTACCAAGAATGACTTTCCAGCAGGGTAGAGCCCCTGAGCCTGATGGGTGTGGCTAACAACCCCTCTCCCAGGCCTATGGAAAGACAGCAGGGAGGATGCTTGCCTCGCATTGATTGACTGGTTGCTTGGTTGACTGGTGTTTGATCCTCACTCCACAAATGACTCTCTGAACACTGTCAGGAGTGATCCCTGATCAAAGCCAGGAGTGAGCACTGAACACTGCTGGGTGAGGCCCCGGAGGCCTTCTGCAGCAGTGATGGTAGCCTGAGTGTCTTCAACTCTACAGGGTCTAAACAGCACAACATCCTCAGATCTTTCCATTGAATCCAACAGCCTGACTGACCAGGAATTGCCAGTGGAGCCCCCATGCCTCCTGACTATGCTTGGAAGCCCACTCTCCAGGTATTTTTTTAAATATCAAAAATAAAGATTAAAAAATAGGGGCCAGAACGATAGTCTAGTGGGTAGGGCATTTGCCTTGCATGCAGCCGACCCAGGTTCGATCCCGGCATCCCATATAGTCCCCGTGCAGTGCCAGGAGTGATTCCTGAGCGCAGAGCCAGGAATAACCCCTGAGCATCAATGGGTGTGACCCAAAAAGCAAAAAAAAAAAAAAAAGCCCACAGTTTACATGAGGGTTTACTATGCCTACATTTCTACGGTTTTGGCAAATGCATCGGTTCATAAATCCTTTGGCAGTATTATGCAGAAACCTCACTATTCTAAAATCTGTAGGGGCCGGAGAGATAATCCAGCGGGTAGGGAGGGCGTTTGCCTTGCATGCATCCAACCCAGGTTGGATTCTCGGCATCCCATATGGTCCCCCAGGCGACTGGGAGTAAATCCTGAGTGTAGAGCCAGGAGTAACCCCTGAGCATTGCCGGGTATGATCCAAAAAGCAAAAATAAATAAATAAATAAGTAAATAAATAAATAAATCACGTGTTTCACTTGTCTTCCAGTTGTTCATTGATTTGCTCGAGTGGGCTCAGTAACATCTTCATATGTCCTGTCACATGCTAGTGTAGCCCAAGGGCAACTTCTCGCTCCAGGAACATGAAGAACCTCAAACCATTCCTTCAGGTCACGGGAATGAGGACTATAACTGTTACTGGTTTTTGGCATATCAAATACGACACAGGTAGTTTGCCAGGCTCTGCTGTGCGGGTGGGATACTCTTGTAGTAGTCTCTCATCTTGTGCATGTATTGATGAACCAATGGGGAAAGACTGGCTTTTCTGCTGGGTGGAGCTCTGACGAGCTGTGGAGTCTGGATGTTGAACTATAAATAAAATGAAGTAACCTCTCCATGAAAACACAAGATCAACAGGTAGTCAAGACAGATGTGGCCTAACATCTACTTTTAACTACTGAACGTATGTGTAAACAAGCCCTTATAAATAAATAAAATCTGTGCACTACAGATTCATCCATCTCCCACTCTTGGCAGTACTGATTCTTTAACGACTTTATAGTTTTACCTTTTACAATGTCACACGACCAAACAGTATTGTACTGTATGGATACATAAACTTTTACCCATTCACAGATTTTTATTTTATTTTAAAGATTTTTTTTATTAAACCACCATGAGATACACAATTACAAAGACATCATGATTGGGTTTCAGTCATACATTGTTCCAGCACCCGTCCCTCCACTAGTGCCCTATTCCCACCACCAATGTCCCCAAATTCCCTCCCCTCTCCCTCAGCCTGCCTTTATAGCAGGAACTTTTTCTTTCCTCTCTCTCTCACTCTCTCTCTCCCCTTTTCTTACACATTGTGGCTTGCCCTACAGACATTTATGGATTATCATGTAAATCCCTTTGCTTACATTCAATGCTCAGTTCTAGTCTGGCGTCACCACTTCCCACAGTTAGTAGACCACTGGTATATATTTATATCCCCCTAATGCCATTCAGATTTTTTAATTAATTTTTTTGAGCCACACCTGTCAGTGCCCCGGAACCTATGCTTTGTCAAGATCAAACCTGTGTCCACTGCATGCAAGGCAAGCAGCTTATCTCTGTACTATTTCTCCGGTCCTGTTCATTTTTTTTTTCTTTTGGGTCATACCCGGCAATGTTCAGGTGTTACTCCTTGGCTCTGCACTCAGGCTGTACAAATGCTTTACCTGCTGTACTATTGCTCTGCCCCCTCTGTTAATGTTTTGAAGGACATATAGATTCCTTCTACTTTTTAAAATTACAAATAAAGCTATGATATGTATTTATATATAAGTTTTAGGAATATATTACCAAGACATTTTGGTAATACAAGCCCTTGGCAATATGGTAATATGCATTTTGGTAATATGACCCTTGGAAATACAAGGGCCTGAGAGATAGTACAGTGGGGAGGGCGGGGAGGGCATTTGCCTTGCAAACCTACCAGGAAAGGTTTCCTCTTCCTCATCAACTGCCTTTAGAGAGGGCAAACCATGAGTCAGAGTGAGTCAGACTGAAGACTGAAGTTAGAACTGCTACTGAACTTTTGGACCATGCCGGGATCAAACTGCTGAGTGCAAGGCAAACGCCCTGCCTGCTGTACTATCACTCGGGTCCCTTACTTTTTATATACTGTTAAAGTTATAAATTAACTTTCTGGGATCTTGGTAAGGCTGTACTAAAGTTTATAGAACTGGGAAGAAGTAAAATAATGAGCCATATCTAAGGACATGAAATGTTTAATTCTTTTATTTATTTAATCAAACTGAAGGGTTGGGCCATTCTCAGCTGTGTTTCAGACTACTCGGGGCTCTGTGGTCAGGAGTGGCCCCTGGTGGTGTTCAGGGGACCCTATACAGTACTGGGAACTGAATTCTTCCTGTACTCTCTCTTTGGCCCCTCATCAAACTTTTTACATTTTTCTTTACAGCTCTATTAAATATTTGGTAGATTTATATGTAAGATTTATGTGACTACATACTAATATAAATGGTATGTTATTTCAGTTCTTTTTTGCTGACTGATACAAAGAAATGCAACTTGTCTTCTGTATCCTGCAATCTTGATAAATTATTTATTGGCTCCTGTTTTTGTTGTTGGTAAGGCAAGAAAATTGTTTGGATTTTCTACATAATTATGCTATTTGCAAACAGTATTGTTTCTTCCTCAAACTTTGTTTGATTTCCAATTTCTTTCTTATTTTATTGCATTAGAGGACTTCAAGTGATATGTTGTTGAAGGGAGTAGAGAGGATTTTTTTTTTTTTTTTTTTTTTGCTTTGGTCACACCAGCGTGCTCAGGGGTTCCCTGGCTCTGCACTCAGGTTCTCTGGCGGTGCTCGGGGACCATATGGGATGCCGGGGATCGAACCCAGGCTGGCCGAGGCCAGCGGCTGGCAACGCCCTACCCGCTGGGCTATCGCCCAGCCCTAGAGAGGATATTTTTGTCTTATCCTTAATCTTTAGAGGAAAGCATATATTTTCTCCATTAAGTATAATGGCAGCTGTAGCTTCCTTGTAGATGTTACTTAGAAAGTTGAGGTTTCCACTTCTATCTCTAGTTTGCTACATGTTTTAAATAATAAAAAGGCATGTAATTGTCAAAGTTTTTTCTTGCTCTTCTTGCATCTATTGATGTATGAAATGATCTTGATTTTTCTTGAGTCTGCAGATATGATAGATTACACTATTGTAAAGTGGTGAATTAGCTTGCATACTTTAAATAAGGTGGGCCAGGGCTAGAACCCGCCATGCCTCCTGACTGCCTCATGAACGGCTGTGCACAGGGAGAGCAAGGAACAGCTCTGCCCCATGTCTGAGAGTCTCTGAACCAGCATACCTGGGCGGATTGAGGAAAAAGCTGCTGCAGGGTGGGTGTCGATGATCCGGGCTGTGATGGGCTGGTCTGCTGGGTGGAGTTCTGACAAGAGGGAAGTTCCAAAGCGGGGAAGCCCTCGGCCAACCACCTCGGCAGAGCCTCACAACAAGCCAGACCACCCCCCCCCCCCTCTCACTCCACGGGCGCCGCTATTTTCCACATTTGGACTTCCCCTCTCATCAGATCTCCACCCAGCAGACCAGCCTATCACAGCCCGGCTCGCGGCCGAGCGGCTCATCAATAAATGCTTTATTTGGAGGTGTTTAAAAGAGTTTGCCTCCAGCTCGGCAAGCCTGGCAAGCTTCCCGTGTTGTATTTGATATGCCAAATTCCAGTAACAATTATATTAGGTCATTCCCATGACCTAATATAATGGTTTGAGGCTCTTTATGTTCCTGTAGCAAGCCGATGCCCCTGGCTCTACTGGCATGAGACAGGACATATGGAGATATTACTGGTGCCCGCTCTAGCAAATAGATGATCAACGGGAAGATCGTGATCGAGATCGAGACTTGAAATAAATCCCTTTGGTTGTCATGTATAATTTCTTTATACTTTTAAATATGCTAATATTTTACTGATAAAGTTTACATTTATGCTCATGGATAATAATTGGTTTATTGATAAAATAAAAACATTTTATTTGGAGGCTTTTAGAGAGGGAAGGAGAAGAGTAAGTGAGAGCACACATCTCGAGAGATGCTGGCAACAAGCGTCGGGTGGCACACGTGCTCCAGTAGCACATGGGATTTGGCCTATGCACCCATATTGTTTTTGGTTGGGTTAAACACCCCAAATTTTAAATCAGGGTTTCGTATTACAGTAATATTGCTGGTCTCATAGGGTGAATCAGGAAGGGTTGACTGTGTTTCGGTTTTCTGGAAAGGATTTCAGATAATTCTTTATAATTTTGGGTCACAACTTGTGGTGCTTAGGGACTATTCCCAACTTTTATGTTCAGGAGTGGCCCCTGGCAGCTCTGTGCTGGGGATCAACCAGGCTCAGCTGCATGCAAGTAAGTGTCAGTTAATATATATATACATACACACATATGTATATGCATATGTATATGGATATGTGTGTGTGTGTGTGTGTGTGTGTGTGTGTGTGTGTGTATTTTTTATGCTGAGGATCTAGGATTTTATCTCCTGAGCACTACTGGGTATAGCTTGAAATACAACTAAAGTTTAAAAAAAACATGTATTTTTTTTTTTTTTTTTTTTTTTTGCTTTTTGGGTCACACCCAGCAATGCTCAGGGGTTTCTCCTGGCTCTGCACTCAGGAATGACTCCTGGCGGTGCTCAGGGGACCATATGGGATGCCGGGGATCGAACCTGGGCCCAGCACAGGCCGGCCATGTGCAAGGCAAACGCCTCTACCTGCTGGGCTATCGCTCTGGCCCCAAACATGTATTTTTTTTTTAATCCAAAGATTTTACCTTCTCTAACAGTCTTTCTTCTGCTATGTAGATTTGAGTTTCTGACCTACAAAAGTCAGAGAGGAGATAGGAAGAGAAAGGGAGAAAGTGGGAAGGAGAAAGGAGAGAAAGAAAGAGAGAAAGAAAGAGAGAGAGAAAGAGAAAGAGAGAGAGAGAGAGAGAGAGAGAGAGAGAGAGAGAGAGAGAGAGAGAGAGAGAGGCAAGCTGGGGATTGGGTATAAGGCATTGAACTACAGCACCGGCCCCTCTTCTTTAGTTTACCTTTTTGAAACCAAATTTTAGGTTTCCTTGTCCCAACTTAAAATATTTCATTCCCTTCTTTCTTACTTTCATAATTAATGTAGTTTTTATCATTGATCTCCATAGGTCAGATGGCTTAATTCTCTAGATTCTTTCTTACCTTTTTAAATTTCCTGAAATTTGAACATTGTATGTCTAAGAGAAAGTGTTTTCACTTATTCTTCTTGGTGTTCTCTGACATCCTACATCTGTGTCTGTCATTTTATTTCAAGGACTGTTTGAGTCACTTCACCAGTAAACAGGAGTTCCTCCTGGCTCTATGGTTTGCTCCTGGTGATATTCAGGGAATAACAAAGTGTCAGATGAAACTGGGGCTGGACGCAGGCAACATGGATTCCCAACCCATCAGCTGGGAACTAATACAAGGGTCTGAGGATGCAGAACTGTGGTTCAGGGTTTATCTAGGCCAGTTCAGTGGTACTTGGGGAGTCCTCAGGGCCACACCCAGTGGTCCTCAAGGACCATGCATGTGATGTCAGGGACTAAACTATGATCAGCCACATACAAGGCACATGCCTTACTCCTTGTACTATCTCTTTGACTGTCACTACTTTTGAAAAGTTCTCAACAACTATTATTATAGTTCTTCTGTTCCTTTCCTTTCAGATAGTCCCGTTATACATATGACACACCTAATGTAAATGTGCCACATTTGATTTTGGATATTATGTTTTAGAGTTCTCCCATTTTCATTCTATTTCTCTTTGCATTTCAGTTTGAGAAATTTCTATCACTATTTAAACTAAAAATAGGAAGCAGGCTGAAGAGATAATACAGGGTTGAGAAGGTGCCTGTCTTGCATGCAGCCAACTCAAGTCTGATCCCTGGCTCTACCTATAGTCCCCGGGCACCCTCCAGGCATGGCCCCTGAGCACTGCTGGGTGTGCTCCCACCCCCAATTTTGGAAATATTCTGGAAATATATCAAGGTAAATAATGTTTTTCTCCTTCATTCCTGACCTTTGTGCACCCAATTTATTTTAATCTTTTTTTTTGGAGGGCACACCCAGAGGTGTTCAGGGATCCATACTGTTGGGGTTCGAGGAATCATATGGGATGCTGAGGATAAAACCCTGGTTGACTGCATGCAAGGCAAGTATCCTACCTGCCGTACTATTGCTCCGGTCCCTATCCACCCATTTAAACCCTATGTATAGCGGTATTATAAATTTTATATTATCTTCCAGCAGAGTCCATGCATAAGAAAATACATTATTTTTTCTTGTAAATAAAGCCCACAAGTGGTAGCAGATTACACACAGCTCTGCATGTAAGCTTTCCCCCTCCATATATTGGTATATCTTGGCAATTAGTTCATTTCAATACAGAGTTTACTGCATTAGAGTTCCTTTATGGATGAACAGAGTTCCAATATAGATGAACACATTCACAAGTCCTTAACCTAAACTCTTGCGTTTTAAAGCTTTCATGAGATAACCCCTGGATATACTTGTACAGTTCTTAGCATTTCAGGTTCAACATTGGAGTAGTCGTTTCCCCTCCTGCAGGGAGCTTAGATTAATTCTAAGCACCCATTTCAGTGCTAAGGGGCATATCTTATCCCTCTGGGCTCTGTGTTTATGAGCCTCTTTGTGCTCTTCTTCCCCCAGCTGTTGGTCACAGTTGCCTCCTATTCAGGCACAATGATTTGCAGAGTTAGTTTTCTGATGGCTTTGTATTGTAAGTGAAAAGTTGCTTTTCTCTACTTTACATCCTTTGCATATTTTTATGTTAGAGCAATGTTCTTTTTGTATAGACACAGGAAGAGAGTTAATACTATGCAGTTAATACTATAGGCAGTTGATAACTACATTTGTTATTGTTGGATGACAGGTTTAGCTAGTTTGGGAACTTTGCTGTTTTGCCCACTCACTTAATCTACTTAAGCCATTAAATTCTCATTAGGTTCATCCTAATGAGACCTCTCTTCTATGTAAACACTGCTAGAGGGTGTGGCAGTTACAGAAGTCACCTTGACTCTGAATAACTTCTGACTTATACATCTACTAAGACTTCTATGTTTTCTAGATTGGGCACAGCTCCTCTTTATACCCACTGCACCCAGCGTGGGACAGTTAGAATTTACCAGGAAACTACCACCCTGGCTTCGTTGAGACTATAGGAAGATTATAGGAAGGATCATACTAGTTTGCTCTCAAGCAGGCGAGTGTGACCCTTTCAGTATACAGAGGACAAGATGCAGATAATAAATAAGAAGGACCTTGTGGGTACCATCTAGATTACATGAAGCTCATGAAATGAAGATGTATTACAGCCCTCTCTCTCTCTCTCTCTCCAGTGTTTCACATAAGAGATAATCTCGGGATTAATCTTTGTTTTACCTGCAATAGGGTGTGGCACTGCCCTTCTACACTCTGTTTAGGGTTCTTTGTTGACAGGACCCTCCCTGGATTACTTTGGTGTATATAAGGGAACTGACTTGAGGTCCCTTCACTTTTGGCTTTTGCTCCTTGGCTTTTTGTTCCTCCGCCTTTTGCTCCTTCTTTTGGGTAGGACTCCTCTCAGGTGAGATCCTCTCTCTCTTTGGTGGGAGACTCAGGCTCTTTTGTATGGTCTAAGTTCTGACCAGAGCTAGAGTTCTTTCATTATATTGGATTGTGGTGGTAGAGCTTTTGTACTATTAAAAGCTTTTTTGGAACTGTGCCGGATGAGTTTTCATCCGTTCCCCGGCGTCCTCGGAGGTAGAAGAGAACTTCTTCTTCTTCTTCTTCTTTTTTTTTTTTTTTTTTTGCTTTTTTGGGTCACACCCGGCAATGCTCAGGGGCTACTCCTGGCTCTGCACTCAGGAATTACTCCTGGCGGCGCTCGGGGGACCATATGGGATGCCGGGATCGAACCCAGGCCGGCATGAGCCGGCCGCGTGCAAGGCAAACGCCCCTACCCGCTGGGCTATCGCTCCGGCCCCCCATCTGATTTTCGATGCCTTGGCAAATGAGACAGCGTCCCTGACTCTGGAACAGCGATGGAGGTCGGAACTCCGGATTCCTTCTCTCACTTGAGTGAGGCATGATATTTCAAGCATAGCTCTTTCGATTCCCCTTTGGGAGACCCGAATAGCGGTCTCATCCTTCTTTCGTGGGGCCCAGGTCTCTGAGGCGTATGTTAATGCAGGAACAGTGGAGTCGAAGAGATGTGCCCGGAGCCAGAGGTTCTTTGTCTTTTTTGCTATTTCTCCGATGCTTTTGAAGGCATTCCATGCAGCTCTCTTCCTCCTGTGCAGCTCATGTTTTAGGTCAGTCATCATGTTGACTTCTCAACCGAGGTATAAATAACTGCTGCATTCAGAGATATCTGTTCCATTGAGAGTGAATGGGGCCTCTGGAACTAGTTCATTTCTCATGAACATAGTTTTGTTGAGGTTCAGCTGTAGACCTATCTTTCCACATTCTTGGTCTAAGTCAGTCAGCATTTGTGCCGCTTGGCTAATGTTTGATGTTATTAGAACGATGTCATCAGCGAGCGGAGGTGGTGCAGTCGCCGACCGTCTATCTTCACTCCCATTCCTTCCCATTCTAATTGTCGCATGATGTTCTCGAGGGTGACACTGAAGAGTTTTGGTGAAATGGTATCACCCTGCCGAACCCCTCTTTTGACATTGATGATCACTTCCTTGTAGAATGGTGAGATCCTGGTGGTGAATCTGTAATACAGCTCATGAAGGATCTTGATAAAATGTATCTGTCAGGTTTACCTGTCTTAAACCTCAGCTGCCTTTAGATTGATCTTAGTTTTTTTTTTTTTTTTTGGGTCACATCCGGCAATGCTCAGGGGTTTCTCCTGGCTCTGCACTCAGGAATTACTCCTGGCGGTGCTCGGGGACCATATGGGATGCCGGGGTTCGAACCTGGGCCAGCACAGGCCGGCCACGTGCAAGGCAAACGCCTTACCCATTGGGCTATCGCCCCGCCCCTGATCTTAGTTTTTACACTTCAAAAGGAGGGTCCTGTCACAGTACTTGGATGCACCCAGGGCAAGCCATGACTAAGCTACCCTAGCCTTAACATAGGACAGGCTAAGCAACATATGAAGAGTAATTAGAACACGGTCATGACCTATAAAAAAAGTAACTGATTTAGGACCCTGCTGGGGTTAGAAAAAACTAACCTGGCCTGAGGGTTATAGTCTGGAATATATAAAGAGATATCGCCAGGAAAAGCCATGAGACCAGAGAGACCTTTTTTTTTTGCTTTTTGGGTCACACCCAGCAATGCTTAGGGGTTACTCCTGGCTCTGCACTCAGGAATTACTCCTGGCGGTGCTCAGGGGACCATATGGGATGTCAGGGATCGAACCCAGGTGCAAGGCAAATGCCCTACCTGCTGGACTATGGCTCCACCCCAGAGAGACCATTTTAAGCTTAATCCAGGGTTTAGATAAAAGTCTATATCTCTAACTGTGTTTATACAACTGACTAGAAGTATTATAAGTAACTGTAATATGATTGTCTGTGTGGATTATCAGTAGAGGAAAGGAGAAAGCAATATTCCCTTAGATGGAGTTCTACCCTTGTCCTGGGGAGGGTCCACAGCCCAGAGCAGGATTCCATCTCTGGGGGAGTGCCCTAGAAGACTGGGAAGGGCTTTTACATTTGTTCATTTTTTTTAGTATTAAAGTTCAATCACCTATTTGTAACTCCAGCCCCCAACCCTTCATAATGTCTCTTTAACTAGCCGACTTCACTTAAATTAAAATGCCTGTGGCCTGACCCTTCATTCATCTGTCGTGGGGACGGTTTTAGCCCAGAACACACTAGGGGACCCCACCAAACTCCGATATCTGTTGGGGACCCTGCAGATGTCCTTTAAAAAAGGTGTAGTAGTTAATGATCTAGGGTAATGATCAGGTTTCATCAGGATTGTGTTAACTTTATCTAGAGTCTTAAAATAATTAGAGTAAGTTATTTGATGTGTTTGTTATATATGGCATTCATAATGGGCCTTCAGGCAGTGTTCCCAAGTCAAACACATTACTATTTGTGCAGTGAGTGTATGAATAGTCATACTAGGTGAGAGAAATATCAAATTTACTAGTTTATCAAACTTAAAAATATCAAACTTATAGTTTATCAATACAGTAGTAAACTAAAAGTCACAGTGTGATTAAATGCTTGGCACTCTATTTCTAAGAAAATAATCTATAAAGTCTTAGACCATGTTAAGTATCTATACATATGCACGCAATAAATATTTGTTACATCTGGTCACTTGAGGTTCCCGGACAAAAGGCTTCATCAGCATTGCTGTTCTTGTCACCAACAATTAGAACTGGATATTTAATTATGGGCCAGGAATGGGATTCTTTAAAGACGAAACAACACTACAACAGATGTCCTTTAAAAAAGGTGTAGTTCTAGGGTAATGTGTCTCATTAATATGGATTTCTACATAAGCAGATTCTTCAATTAAGTAAGCAGCCCTGATCTCGTTTAACCATGGATAAATGCATTATTTAGGCCAGTTAACTGCTCATACATTTTCGCCATATTGTGCAAAAAATTCTCCTTCCCCCATTTTTGTTACATCTCACCATTGTTACCTTACTAGCCTTATGCTTATTTGGGCTAACACCATTTTAGCAATTTTTGTGCTTCACAAAGGAATGTACATCAAGTAAATTAGCATAATATTCATTTCTTCTTAGCTTCCTCCAACTTAGTGCTTCTACAACCATTATAAAAAGCACCTGAAGTATTAATTCTTAGGCTATAACACATAGATTCTGATTCCGCAGGTTTGGGACTCTGCATTTCAATCTTCTGGGTGATATTGATGGTGCTTATCTGCTCACCATATTTTGAGTAACAAGACTCTGACTAATTTGTACTTTATTTATTCATTCATTCATCTATTCATTCATTCATTCATTCATTTATTTATTATTTGCTTTTTGGGTCACACCTGGCGTGCTCAGGGGTTGGGTTACTCCTGGCTCTGCACTCAGGAATTACTCTTTTTTTTTTTTTTTTTTTTTGGGTCACACCCAGCAATGCTCAGGGGCTACTCCTGGTTCTGCACTCAGGAATTACTCCTGGCGGTGCTCGGGGACCATATGGGATGCTGGGGATCAAACCCAGGCCAGCACAGGCTGGCTTGTGCAAGGCAAATGCCCTACCCGCTGGGCTATCACTCTGGCCCCTCAGGAATTACTCTTGGCAGTACTTAGGGGTTCATATGGGATGCCTGGGATGGAACCCGGGTCAGCTGCGTGCAAGGCAAATGCCCTCCCACTGTGCTATCACTCCGACCCCTAAATTATACTTTTAATCAATAAATTATTTGGTGCAAGTAGTGACATGTGTCTTCTTACTAGTGACATAATACTCTTGGAAGTCTTTAAATTATAGGCTAAACATCAAACTTTATTTTGCTGATTTGTTTTGGGGCCACTCACAGAGGTGTTCAGGACTTCTGTCTGTGCTCAGGGGTCACTCCTGGAGGGGCTTGAGGGACAAAACACAGTTCATCAATGTGAAAGGTAAGCACCCTACTCACTGTATTATCACTCCAGCCCCATGAACATCAAACATTATTGTAAACCAAATTCTCAGCCAAATATTACCAATCATTACAAGTATTACTCAATATTTGTCCTTCTCCCAGACTTATTTTAATATGGGGGAGGTTACATCCAGCCATGCTCAGGGATTACTCCTGGCTCTGTGCTCAGGAAACATTCCTGGCAGGGCTAGGTGACCATATGGGATGCCAGGGATTGATCCACGTAGGGCTCGAACCTTGCAAGGCAAGCGCCTACTCACTGTATTATCTCTCTGATCCATCCCTAGCTTCTTTTAACATGATACCCTCAAGTTGCAGCAAACAGCAAGATTTATCTTATGATTGCATAGTTTTACACTGTGCATATATACCATAATTTTTTTTTATTTTTGGAGGGGGTCACACCTGGTAGTTAAGTAAGCCAGGGCTTACTCCTGGCTCTGTACTCAGGGATCACTCCTGGTGGGGCTTGAGGGGACCATGTGGGATGTGGGATCAAACCTGAGTTGGGCGTTTGAAAGGCAAGTAACTGTACTATCTATCCATCTCCTATGCCATAACTCTTTGTCCATTCACCTGTTACTGGACATTTGGGCTATTTCCACATCATGTCTGTTATAATATGCGCAGCAATAAACATAATGTTTATGTGAGTATAGATTTTAAAATTCTTTTCTTTGTTTTTGGTTTTGATCCATACCCAGAAGTGGTTGGGGCTTTCTCCTGGATCTGCACTCAGTGATCACTCCCTGGCACTGCTTGGGGACCAGATGAAGTACCAGGATCAAACCCAGGTAGACCACATGTAAGGAAAGTTTCCTACCCACTGTTCTATTGCTGTGGACCCCAAGTCAATGTTTCTGTGTTCTTGGAGGAGATGAAAAGTGGAATCACTGGGCCATAATTAAATTCAATTTTTAATTTTTTTTTTTTGCTTTTTGGGTCACACCGGGCAATGCTCAGGGGTTACACCTGGCTCTCCACTCAGGAATTACACCTGGCGGTGCTCGGGGGACCATATAGGATGCGGGGATCGAACCTGGGCGGCACAGGCCAGCCAGCGTGCAAGGCAAATGCCCTACCCACTGGGCTATCGCTCCGCCCCCAATTTTTACTTTTTGAAAATTTTTTCAATAGAGGCTGAACCCGAGGATATTCCCACCAACAGTGAATAAAGTTTCCCTGTGTACCACACCCCTACCAATACTGTTTCTGTTTGCTTTTAGTTCCACACCTAGAAGCTAGGGCTTCCTCTTGGCATTGTGCTCTCCTTGGTGCTTCTCAGGGGACCACATGCAGTACTGGGGATTAATCCTGCTTTCTTGAGAACAGGTATCTCAATTGTTTGAAGTTCATTTGTATCTTTTCTGTGAACTATCTGATGATTTCTTATATAATTTTTTGAATTGGGTCACTGATAATTTTATATTGATTTATATGTACCTCATCAACAAAGAGCACCATTTCCTAGGCAATTAAATACAACATAATTTTTTCTGGGATGGAGCCACACCAGCACTCAAGGATTACTCCTGGCTCTGCACTCAAGGATCACTTCTGGTAGAGCCTGAGGGACCATATGGGGTGTCAGGGATCAAATCCATGTAAACCATATGGAAGGCAAGCACACTACATGCTGTATTATCTATTCAGTCTCTAACATTAACTTGTTTGTTCATTTATTTATTTATTTATTTTGCTTTTTTGGGTCACACCCGGCAATGCTCAGGGGTTACTCCTGGCTCTGCACTCAAGAATTACTTCTGGTGGTGCTCGGGGGGACCATATGGGATGCCGGGAATCGAACCTGGGCCAGCATGGGCCGGCGTGCAAGGCAAACGCCCTACCCGCTGGGCTATCGCTCCGGCCCAACTTGGTTTTTTTTTTTACAGTGAAGAAAAAATAATTTTTTGGACAATTTTTAAAAAAATAATTTTTTTTCATTGTACCCCCTAATTCTGTACTCAGAAATTACTCCTGGCAGTGCCCAGGGTGGGGACCATATGAGATCAGAGGATCGAACACGGGTCGGCCACATGAAGGCAAATGCCCTCCCCACTGTACTATTGCTCTGGCCCCCCAAAATATTTTTTTATTGAAAGAGATTTACTTAGAGACATGAAGGAAGATAAAAGAGGGCCACATGTTCAAGAGAGACATTGGGTGATGGCAGAGAGATAGTACAGTAGGTAAGGCCAATCTGGTTCAATCCCTGCACTCTATATGGTCTCCTGAGACCCAAAAGGAATGATCCCTGAGTGCAGAGTCAGGAGTAAGTCCTAAGTACTGCTGGGTGTGGCACTAAAACAAAATGAAAAGAGAGAAAGTGAGATGGGGGAGAGGAGAGAGAGAGAGAAGAACACAAATGGGCTTATCCAAAGTGGAAAAAGTCCTAGTTACTTAAATAAAAAAGTTTAATTATCTATGTGCTTTCCACTCTGAGAAATGCACCCATGATCTATGATAATGAGTATCTTATTGTAGCTTATAGCTTTGTAGGATCTTATTTCACTTGTCTAATAAAGACCAAGCAAACTTAAGAGCTTGAGAATCACTTTGGGATGCCTATCTTCTGACAAGGGGGTCCTATTAAAAGCACACTTTTACATATATGTGCAAAGAGATCTGTATCTCTTAGAAATCACTTCGTTGAACCCTCCAAAGGCCCTTGAAGGTTGAAAGGTCATTGAAATCATCCTCATTTTTTTTCTTTTTGCTTTTTGGGTCACACCCGCGATGCTCAGGGGTTACTCCTGGCTCTGTACTCAGGAATTACTCCTGGCGGTGCTCGGGGGACAATATGGGATGCCGGGAATTGAACCCAGGCCAGCACAGGCCGGCGCGTGCAAGGCAAACGCCCTACCCGCTGGGCTATCGCTCCGGCCCCGAAATCATCCTTATTTTGTAGATTTGGAAACAAAGGCTTAAAAAAAGTAGAGTAATTTAATCATTGATTTTATTCTATATTCTCAGCATCCTGTAGTTTGCAACGAGGGAAAAACTTTGGCTTGACCCCTTGTCCTCAACCTAATGGCAACAATCAAAGCGAGGCTCACAATCAGACTACCTGCTCAAGGGAAGCTGTTTTCTTTTCTTCAGCAGGCTGCAGACCCGACTTCCCATAGATAGGCATGAGTAGGCAGGCACAGTGAGGGTGCCTGAACTAGGTTGGTCGATGCTCACCTTTGGCAGCAGTCAGCATGGTGGAGGCCAGTTCACACTGCTGTGACTCCAAGTGTCCGAGTGTGAACCAGCGAGGATAACGACTGGGCACCACAGACACCATGTGGTGAGAGTGGGAAGTGTCCCCGGCAGAAGCTGAGTTTTCTAGAACAGGTAACCTAGAAGACCCAGGGAGAGTTATCAGGCCCTTGGATTTCCGAGACATTTGTTACATAGCACAGTTTCTCAGTTGGGAGGCAGGGCATTACAAGGGGCCACAGGTGAAATTTGTGTAAATGGGTGGAGTGGAGGGCACAGCATGAGCATAGGGAGGCAACACGTAAAAGAGGGAGCCACAGAAGGAAACAAAGTCAGAAGAGGGCCCTGGTCAGACAAAGGCTGAGAAACACTGCTCTGGAGAATCTTGTTCTTCGCCAGTTTGGAACTGACAATGAAAGCTTTAAATACATTTTCAGGTTTTAAACCTACGGTAAAACTTACTTGACATGAAGTAAGTAAGCCTGGGTACTTTCAGAACTCAAGATGAACAGTCCTTTCCATATTAGATGGACACACAGCAGATCAGAAGGACAGTTTATAGAGTCATATAATTAATTTTTTTCAAGTCAGAAGAAATTTATGCCAAGGAATCCTCAGCAGTCTGGTCTATGGAATTGTCTGCTTTTTGACCTAAAATTCTAGGTAGAAATAGGTCAACCTGCCTCAATCATGGATCCTATTTCACTTTGGAAAGAAGTGGCTGTAGCTCATTGTTCCCAAAGTCTTGGTAAAAACATACTCTGACTCCTCCCAGCTACATGTGGTGACCAGTGCCTGGAAGCCAAGACTTAGCTGAACTACAGGAAGGTTCAAAGACCTTCTGAGCTGTCTGGGGTCCTCACTATCAAATAAAAACTTAGGAACTGGACCTGGGGAGATAGCCCAAAGGGTTAGTGTACATGCTTTGCATGATGGAAGCCTGGGTTTGATTCTCCAGAACAATATGGTCCTTGCACACAATGTGGCACAAAAACTAAGAATGGAAAAGAAAAGAGAAGAAAATAAACTCTCGATTTCCTCAGACAATCCTCCAAGAGTATAGCCAGGGATAAAGTGCGTGAAAGTCATCCATTTCAGGGCACACTTGGTGGAATGTTCAATACATAAACAATGAAGATGGAAGAGAAAGTGATCTAAACTAAGGAAAACTGGTGAGTTCTGTTCTGGTGAAACCACCGGACT
The DNA here is from genome assembly GCA_021461705.1 of Cryptotis parvus. Lineage (NCBI taxonomy): Eukaryota > Metazoa > Chordata > Mammalia > Eulipotyphla > Soricidae > Cryptotis > Cryptotis parvus. The sequence goes on along the minus strand of JAJIBD010012527.1, from coordinate 1,035 downwards.
GGGAAAGGGCTACCCACCTCATGGCACGTAAGGCTAATTTATAGGACAGGTCAGGATCGTGAGGCAGCAGAGCTGAGAACAGATACTTAGCAAAGGTATGCATGGGAACACTCTCTCGATGGATGACTTCTCCCAGACCACTGAAAGGTCCTCCTAGAGGAAGAAAATAAGTAAGCAAGTTACTTATCTTTACACTTCTACCTACTAGCATGGTGTGAGCCTGAGGAGTTTGTTAGCTCATGTTTATTAGCTATAGGAACTTCCACCACACTTAAGTGTCAAAATATTTTTATATCTCTGCTCTACTAGAGGAGAAACCAAAGTCACAAGAAAGTGTGACACCAGCCCCCTCTCCACTTACCTTCCAGTAGTAAGATGCACTGTTTCTTCAGTGTTTGTACTAGCTCATTGTCCAGCTGCAGTTCTTGAAGTCTGCTTAGGAGTTGCTCCTCATTACGGCAAACCTTGTCCTGGGTATAGAGGCCCTCAGGCATCACTCTCTGTTGACCCATCCCCATCAGAGCAACTTCCAGGGCCAATGACAGGTAGGATTCACTGCTGTTTGGGCAGTCTGGAGTCACAGGTACATGCTGATACACAGGGCTCTGCTTTCATTCATATCTGAAGACAACAGGGCACCAGAGTCCTCAGCTAAGGCCCTGCAGGTTATTCTGTTCCTGCCTCCCTCCCAGTTTAGGTTATAGCTTGTTCAAAGCTATCAGAAGGAAGGTGAGTCAGAATCCCAGAGTAATAAGGAAAATATACTGAAAAAGTTATACGAAGATTTGTAACTCCTTCCCAACATACTAATTGGCTAGGTCAGTTGGGGGAAGAATAAAATCTTATACTAATTTTGTTATTACATTATACAAGAGTATACTTACCTTATTTTAAAAAAATTGTTTACTTATTTTATGTCTGTCTCTTTACTGAAATTGTGAACCTGAACGGAAAGAGACTCCATTTTTTGGGGGTGAGGGAGCAATCTCAAGTGGTAGCCAGGGGCCTGGCCAGTGATTCAATGTGGAAGTCTGA
>JAJIBD010012526.1:0-35422 GCA_021461705.1 Cryptotis parvus | reverse complement strand
ATCTACTGAGCTTTTAATTGAGGATATTTCTGTTGGCAGTGCTCTCATTTCTGCTCTCATTTCCTCCCGTAATTTATTGACTGCCCTTTCCACTGCTTCCTTTATGTCCTCCCTGTATTTTTTGGACATCTATTTTTCATTGAACTCATTAAGTATCCTTACCATTTCCTCTCTGAATTCTTTGTCAGAGAGATTATGAATGTGGGAATTCCTAGTTGTTGCTTTGGGGCTCTTTTTCTTCTTCCATCCTTCCAAGGAGGGGATCTGTGTTGTTTCCCCCATAATGCTGTGGTGGTCTGAAGGTGGAATCTTCTGGGGCACTGCTCCTCTCTCACTGCCAGATAGGTCTCTGTAAGTGTCAGTTTTTCTGTGCTTTAGAGGTACTTGTCAATGTTGTTCAGGTAGCTAGTGTTCAAAGTGTTGGTTCAATGCAATATGGAAAGGAGGATTAACTTAGAGCCACTGCCATGAAGCCCCGCCTCCATGAGTCCTAGCTGGAAAGGCGGGACACTGTGGGCGGGACCAAGGTCTCCAGCGCAGTCTCTTGTCTCCCTGCTTAGGATGCTGGGTATTGTAGTCCCTAGTTTCTGTCCCTGAATCTTAAAAGCCGTGTGTGTGGTTCCCTTTTTTGCTGGAGCACGCCTGAGGAGAATTTTTTAAGCAGCTACATATGTTCCTAGCACTGCATCCATGCTGTGGTCAAGCATTTCATTAGTCAACAGCATTCAGCAAATTATGTTCTCTCCTCACCATTGTTATGTTTTTATTTTTATCTGCCCAACTCTGTTCCAAAAACATATCTTTTATGTGGGCATACTGTATTATATGGTAGTTTCTAGATCTTTTGGCACACCTTGGTTTGTGCCAAAAAGTGACAAAAAACAGTATCCCCTAGCAAATACTTTTCAAAAAATGAATCACAGTTATCAGCTGATCTGTTCATTCTCAAGTGAAACTTTCTAATTGGAAGAGTTCAGGTGGTTCCATGCCACAATCTTAGTCCAACAGACAGTCTATACAGAAGAGTAGAATATTAGTAATAAAGTTTGGTGAAATTAAAAGTTGATTCCCAGATGATTAGCGATACTGAAAATAGAATTTTAGTGTTAGAGTTAATGAGAGAGTCAAGGAATACTGGCATATGAAAAATATAAAGGGACTGGAGTAATAGTATAGTTAGGTAGAGTGTTTGCCTTGCACGCAACCAACCTGGGTTCAATCCCTGTTCCTGATTGCAGAGCCAGGAGTAACCCCCTGAGCATTGCTGGGTATGGCCCAAAAAGCCTAAACAAAGAAAAACATGTAAGAAAAAGACTGTAGTGAGAGAGAAGTGGAAAGTGACATTCTAAGAGAATTGATTAGCACTGAGAGTATCATGCGTTTAACTCATGCCTGCACCTTTCCTGTGTGTGTGTGTGTGTGTGTGTGTGAGTGAGAGAGAGAGAGAGAGAGAGAGAGAGAGAGAGAGAGAGAGAGAGAGTCTTTGGGGAGGAGCACCCCAGAGTCATTTGGAAGTAGAGATGGAATGTCCCTGGGTCCATGCAGAGAAGGTGCTAGGAATATATGCAGGCCACACAACTTGGGCATATTCTAGGGCCCCTAGTCTCCATGAAGCTACCTTTCCCCAGAGCTGACCCCACCCACAACCCCAACTGAACTGATGTTTGAGCCTTGTTTCTTCCTGTCTTCAGAGCCCAAGGTGGTGTTTGCCAAGGAGCAGACAGCAGGGAAAGAGGTGCAGGCTGAGGCGGGGGCCAGTGCCACCCTGAGCTGCGAGGTGGCCCAGGCCCAGACGGAGGTGACGTGGTTCAAGGATGGGAAGAAGCTGAGCAGTAGCTCGAAAGTACATGTGGAGGCCCAGGGCTGCACGCCGGAGGCTGGTGGTGCAGCAGGCGGGAAGGCGGATTCTGGGGAGTACAGCTGTGAGGCCGGGGGCCAGAAGGTCTCCTTCCGCCTGGATGTCACAGGTCAGTCTGGGTGCTGAACGGGTCTGGCTGTGGCCCTTGTGGTCTTTCCTCTTAGTCCTGCTGGGAGTGGGCTGACCTGTGTGTCCAGGTGGGGCTGACCTGGGGTGATGGGCATGGCGGGTGATGACTGAGAGAGAGGCGGAATGATGGGTCCCCCTGACCCTCAACACCCTCATATCCATGTGGTGACCCAGACAGACAGAGGGGCGGGTCTGAATGTGGATTTCATAGACAGTTTCTCTGAGCCCTGTGCCTGGGCATGGTGGGCAAAGGTTGGGGGCAGGGTAGTCCTGGGCTTTGTACTGTGGGTTGTGCTGTCCCTGAGAGCAGTGAGGGGTGGCTGGACAGAGGTTGGAGGTGAGACTGTCGCCTGTCAGCTGTGTGCACAGCAGACTCAGGTGTGCAGAGTCAGAATGCTGTAGATGAGAGAGTGCACTGTCATGTAGGTCAGCAGCCCTAAGGGGGAGGGGGGGGACAAGCCTGGACCATCACTTACAGACAACAGTTGGGTCTGATCAATGCCTCTGTCCCTATGTCCCTCTGTCCCCAGAGCCCAAGGTGGTATTTGCCAAGGAGCAGCCAGCAGGTCAGGTGGTGCAGGCTGAGGTGGGGGGCAGCACCACCCTGAGCTGCGAGGTGGCCCAGGCCCAGACGGAGGTGACATGGTTCAAGGATGGGAAGAAGCTGAGCGGGAGCTCAAAAGTGCGTGTGGAGGCCCAGGGCTGCATGCGGAGGCTGGTGGTGCAGCAGGCGGGAAGGCGGATTCCGGGGAGTACAGCTGTGAGGCCGGGGGCCAGAAGATCTCCTTCCGCCTGGACGTCACAGGTTAGTGCTGGGTTTAGTGGCAGCAAAGAGCCAGGTGCAAGCTCCTGCCTTTCCTATTTGACTGTCCTTGGTGGATTCCTCGTGCCCTGGTTCTTTGCTTTCCAGTGCCTCATTCTGAAGTTCTCCCCACGTCACTCCTCTAGAATCTTGACTCCCTCTGACCAGTTCTTGTAGCTCCCTGCCACTCCTTGTTCCAACAACAGGAATCTCCCTAGTGAGGTTTCTCCTCGTTGGCTGTGAAGCTGAGGATGGCACACAGAGATGGCCTTCCTGTCTGACCTGACTGGGCACTGGCTGAGTTGGTGCAGCCCTTTCTGTGTCCTCTTTATGTCCTCCTGGGTCCAGTTTCATGGTCAACCCCTTCTTCTCTTCTTTTCTGGGCGGATTCAGGATGGGCCTCACACTTTATGTTTATAGTGTCCCCTCCCTGACCCAGGCAAAACTCGCAGCCCCCTTTGGCCTGATCCCCTTACAACCCCTCACTCTCTGTTCCCTGTCTGCTCATGGTGTCCTTGCTTTCCTGGGGACACAGGTATCTGCAGAACTTATGGTCTTAGTGCTGTGATCCTGGGGGAACTGGGGGCTCTTCCTGCTGACCTTTTGTAGCCCCTGGATGCCTGAGGAAGGCTCAGGTCATGTCCCTGCTGCATTTACTCAGTGTGCTAGATGTAGAGCAAGCAGCCGTGGGCTGGACAGGGGGCAGCCCTCCTGCTGACAGACAGCAGGTGCAGGAGCTGGGACATTTTCAGTCCTGGTCTGAGTGTGGCCCCAAGGATGCAGGACCCTGGCTGGGCTGTGTGGGTCCTGGTTCTGCTGCTGCCTCACCTCCTGTTTCTTTCCTCAGAGGCTGAGCCCCCCGCCGTGGAGAGGCCAGGTCGCAGGGAGCCCCTGGTTGTCAGGGAGCATGAGGACATCGTCCTGACGGCCACACTGGCTGCCCCCTCTGCAGCCACTGTGATCTGGCTGAAAGACGGGGTGGAGATTCGTCGCAGCAAACGGCATGAATTGGCTAGTCAGGGGACAGCCACACCCTGACGGTGCGGGGTGCCCAGAGCCTGGACAGCGCTGTGTACAGCTGCCGCGTGGGCCCCAATGGGCAGGACTTCCCCGTGCAGGTGGAAGGTGAGCAGGTGGGGACTGAAGGGGTGAGGGTGAGGTGCGGTGACCTCCCCTAACCTCCATGGCTGGTGTCCCCTCTACCCCCACAGAGGTGGCTGCCAAGTTCTCTAGCCCCCTAGAGCCCGTGAGTGGGGAACTGGGTGGCACTGTGACTCTTTCCTGTGAGCTGAGCTCTGAGCAGGCTGAGGTGGTATGGCGCTGTGGGAACACCCAGTTGCGGCCCGGCAAGCGCTTTCAGATGGCGGCCGAGGGACCCCCGGCGTGTGCTCACGGTGTTGGGCTTGCGGGCGGAGGATGCTGGCGAGTATGTCTGTGAGAGTCGAGACGACCGGACCAGTGCACGGCTCACAGTCAGTGGTACGTGGGTGGGCACCAAGGGACCTGGGGTGGGGGCTTCTGTGTCCATGGAGAGACACCCTGCACTTGTGGGGGACTTCCTTACCTCCGCTGGAGCTGGCTTTCTCCCCCACAGTTCCCCGCGAGGTGAAGTTTGTGTCTGGGCTGAGTGCCCTGGTTGCAGAGGAGGGCTGTGAGGCCACCTTCCAGTGTGTGGTGTCCCCTGGCGACGCTCTGGTCACTTGGTTCCGGGAGGGCGTCCAGCTGCAGCCCAGCACTAAGTTTGTCATATCGCAGAGTGGCGGCAGCCACAGCCTGACCATCTCAGGCCTGACCCTGGAGGACGCAGGCCAGATCTCTGTCAAGGCAGAGGGTGTCACATCCATGGCTGCACTACGGGTTCGAGGTGCGTGAGAGAGTCAGGGAGGCCCCAACCCTGCCCCCACTATCCCATGTTGCTGCTTGGGTCTCACATCACCAGCAGATCTTGGGACAGGGTTTACCGTGGCAGAGGGGACACACAGCTTATTGCTGTGAGCATCTGGATCCGTTAGAGCATGTTGGCTGGTGCGGTTGGGGCTCCCAGACCACACTTAGGGTTACAGGCATGGGGGGGTGTGGTGGGACAGCCAGGGGAAGCCGATGGACATTCCATTGGATCCTAAGTCAGGGAGGGCTTGGCCCAGCTGGGAGAGAGAACATGAGGTTTAAGTGGGGCTGCTCTGTGGGCTGGGCAGCCTTGGATATTTTGCTTTTGGGAGTGGCTGCTACTACACCCACTGACCTCCCATTCCTGGGACTGCAGAAGCCCCCGTGTTGTTCAAGAAGAAGCTGGAGCCGCAGACAGTGGAGGAGAGGAGCGCTGTGACCATGGAGGTAGAGTTGACCCGGCCGTGGCGGAGGTGAAATGGACGCCGCAATGCAGCCACCTTGACTCCGGCGAGAATGTGGAGATCCACGCTGAGCAAGTGAACCACCGCCTGGTGCTCCGTAGCGTGGGCTTTGCTGACCGCGGCTTCTATGGCTGCGAGACGCCTGACGATAAGACACAGGCCAAGCTCTCAGTGGAAAGTGAGTGGTGATAGCTGTGGCTGGCACCCAGGAGCAGGGCAGGTGGGCCGGGTCTCCTGGAGGGGAGCATGCACCCTCTTTTTTTTATTGAATCACTGTGCTATAGACCATTAAAAAGCTGTTCATGATTGGGTTTCAGTCATATAGTGTTCACCCATCCCTCCACCAGTGCACATTTCCCACAACCAGTGTGCCCTGTTTCCCCCCCCCGTCCCACAGCCTGCCTCCATGGGAGGCACTTTTCCTCTCTCTCTCTCTCTCTCTCTCTCTCTCTCTCTCTCTCTCACACACACACACACACACACATTCTCCTTTTGTACATTGTGTTTTGCAAAACAAGATACTGAAAGGTTATCATGTATATTCCTTTTCCTACTTTAAATATTCAGTTCTAATCCAGCATTACTGTTTCCAGCTATCTATCATACCAAACCTCTATCCCTCACACACTTATGGTAGATTCCAACCATTGGCAAGTCCTGGCTCGTTTTAGCTGTACCCTTTTGAGGAGTCTCTAGAGAGGTGAGTAAGGCTGGCAGGAAGTTGGGGTCTTCATGAGTGGCTCACCTGAGCCCCCCACCCATTTGTCCCCCAGTGCGGCAGGTTCGGCTTGTGAGGGGCCTGCAGGCCGTGGAGGCACGGGAGCAGGGCACGGCCACCATGGAAGTGGAGCTGTCACACTCAGATGTGGAGGGCAGCTGGACGCGTGATGGCTTGCGACTGCAGCCTGGGCCCTTGTGCCAAGTGGCAGCACAAGGCACCACCCACACCCTCATCCTCTCTGGGCTTCAACCTCAGGACGGTGGCCTGATCGCCTTTAAGGCAGAGGGCGTGGCACACTTCTGCGCGCCTGGTGGTCACGGGTAAGTGAGCAGGTGGGTGACATTCACCCCATCCCCAATAGTCCTGGAGGCAGCCTTGTGAGATGCTTTTTGTCGGTGGGGTTTGGGGGGTTTGGTGCAAAACCTGCCATGAACCCTGTCATGCTCCGGTCTTCCTTCTCATCCTCCCCCACTTCCCATTTCTTCCCTTCCAGAGCTGCCTGTGAAGTTCATTCACCCGCTGCAGGATGTGGTGGCCACAGCAAAGGACAAGGTGACCCTGCAGTGTGAACTCTCACGCCCCAATGTGGACGTGCGCTGGCTGAAGGTCAGTGGGCTTCTTTTCCTGGGGGGGAGGGGAGCAGGGCTGCTTGTTGTCACCCCGGCACCTGATGCAGTCATGTCCCTATGCAGGATGGTGTGGAGCTTAAGGCCAACAAGACTCTGGGCATGATGTCCCAGGGTGCCTGCAGGAGCCTGGTCATTTACCACTGTGAGCTTGGAGACCAGGGTGTGTGTGTGTGATGCCCACGATGCTCAGAGCTCCGCCTCCGTGAAGGTGCAAGGTGAGGGCAGAGGAGGGTCAGGGCCAGGTGGGTGGGTACAAGAGTTTTTGTCCAGGCTGTGGCTCCCGGTGGGCCTTGGCTCCTGGATCCACCTCCACTACCTGGGTACACCCTTGGCAAACTGAAAAGTGTGGCAAGGACTCTCTGTGCCTCAGGTCGCAATGTCCAGATGGTCAGGCTCCTGGAGGACGTGGAGGTGATGGAGAAGGACAGCGCTTCCTTCTCCTGTGAGGTCTCCCATGAAGACGTGCCTACCCAGTGGTTCCGGGAGGGCGTTAAGCTCCGGCAAAGTGACAATGTGCGCATTCGCCAAGAAGGTGCGACCAGCTGAGGTGGAATTGTTTGGGGAGTTCTCCCTTGTCCCACCTCACATGACCCATTCCCTTGTGCTAAGTAACCTTTGTCCCCAGGAAGGACTTACACTCTCATCTTCCGGAAAGTCTTGGCAGAAGATGCAGGGGAAATCAAATTTGTAGCTGAAAATGCAGAGTGTCGAGCCCAACTCCAAGTGAAAGGTGAGGGGGCAAAGTCAGGGACCTCAAGGTGGTATATAGAAAGTCTTCCCAGGGGAGGTGACCAGTCCATTGAAACAAGAATAACAGTGGCCCAGGCCCAGGCACAGGGGCAGAGCTGGAAGGAAGATGGGGGCTCTTAGGGAGGTGGCTTTGGGTGTGTGAGGTTGTAGGGTCCCAACCTGTATTTAAAACAATGTCAGTGAATTATTTCTGCGAATGGCAGCAAGGGCCAGATAGAAGAGCTGTGAGGCCCTGTGGAGAGCCTGTAGTGGTCGTGGAGGACAGTGTGGTAACAGGCTGAGTATTGACGGGGTATGGGTACTAGGATGTTCAGGGCAAGCCTGGGGCTGCCTTGGGCAAGGGAAGTGGAGCAGGATCACCACCTTCCTTTCCAGATGTACTGGCGCAGATTCTAGGCTATCTTGCCACACTCCACCTGTGAGTGCACAGCTGGGCCATGTCCACGTGTGTACTGTACTTGACAGGTGGCAGGCATGTGGCCTTGGTATGTCCCTGGCACTGCACTCCACCAGTAGTAGGTAGTGGAGACTGTCCTGGGACAGGGAATGGGTGAAGCTGGAAATACTAAATGCTTTCCTGATCTCATCACACCATCTGCAGAGCTCCCAGTGACCATTTTGCGTCCACTGCGGGACAAGATCGCTATGGAGAAGCACCGTGGTGTGCTTGAGTGCCAGGTGTCACGGGCCAGTGCCCAAGTGCGATGGTTCAAGGGTGGAAAAGAACTGAGACCTGGACCCCGGTACGAGATGGTCAGTGACGGCCTCTACCGCAAGCTGGTCATCAGTGATGTGCAACCCGAGGATGAGGACACCTATACCTGTGATGCGGGTGATGTAAAGACCAGCGCCCAGTTCTTTGTGGAAGGTATGGGATGGGCAGGCATGGGAGGGGATGTGAACATGTGTGTGTGTGTGTTTGTGAGTGTGGCCTGTATGTGTGCATGTGTGCAGTGTGCTTGCATGTATATGTGCATGTGTGTCTCTGTGTGTGTGTGTGCGTGTGTGTGTGTGTTGGGGACTCTTTCCCTGGGAAGGCACGTGGAGCTTGGGGTATGGTGACAGCCCTTTCTCCCCACAGAGCAGTCCATCACCATCGTCTGGGGCCTGCAGGACATGACGGTGATAGAGCCTGCTCCTGCCTGGTTTGAGTGTGAGACGTCCATCCCTTCGGGTGCGGCCACCTAAATGGCTACTGGGGAAGACGGTGCTGCAGGCAGGGGCAAACGTGGTCATGGAGCAGGAGGGCACGGTGCACCGGCTGACCCCTGCGGCACACCTGCTCCACCATGTCCGGGCGGTGCACTTCACCATCGGCAAAGTCCCGCTCCACTGCCCGCCTGGTGGTCTCAGGTGAGTGCATGTGTGAGCAGTGTTTGGAGGCCAAGGGCAGGTGGGTTCTCTGTTCTGTGCCCCACTGTGGCTCTCTCTGTTCACCCAGACATCCCTATGGTGCTGACACGGCCTCTGGAGCCCAAGGCAGGGCGTGAGCAGCAATCTGTGGTCCTGTCCTGTGACTTCAAGCCACCCCCAAGGCCGTGCAGTGGTACAAGGATGACGCACCCCCTGGCACCGTCAGACAAGTTCAAGATGAGACTGGAGGGCCACATGGCAGAGTTGCGTGTCCTCAGGCTCACACCCGCTGATGCCGGCGTGTACCGGTGCCAGGCAGGCAGTGCCCAGAGCAGCGCTGAGGTCACCGTGGAAAGTAGGGAAGAGGGGACGCTAGTCACCAGGGTCTCTGGGGGGCACCAGTCACCAGGATCTCTGAGGGGGCACTGATCACCAGGGGTCTCTGATGGGTACCACTCACAAGGGTCTCTGGGAGGGGCATCAGTTACTCTGGTCTCTGGGGGGTGAGGAAGGCATCCTGGTGGGTCTTGTTGGGTGCACCTGTCACCAGAGTCTCTGAGGAGGGCACCTGTCACTGGATCTCTGGGGGACACCAGTCACCAGGGTCTCTGGGGCCAGCAGGGAGTGACTGAGTAGCCGTATACTTCTTGCAGCCCGGAAGTGACTGTGACACAGCCACTGCAGGATGCAGAGGCCCCAGAGGAGGGCTGTGCCTGCTTCTCATGTGAGCTGTCCCACGTGGATGAGGAGGTGGAGTGGTTGCTCAACGGGACCCCCTGTACAATGATAGCTTCCACGAGATCACACATGAGGGCCGCCGACACACGCTGGTGTTGAAGCATGTCCGGAAGGCGGACGCAGGCACAGTTTGCCTCTCCTCCGCCAAGGTGACAGCGACTGCCCACCTGCAGGTCAGAGGTGAGTATCCCTGCAGCTTTGGGGGTCTCTTCAGTGGAAGGTGGTGGCAGTCGCCTCTCTCCTTCTCTGTCTCTCCTCCAGAGAAGCCCGTGGTGTTCCTGAAGGCCTTGGATGATGTGTCTGTGGAGGAGCAGGGCACGCTGACCCTGCAGTGTGAGGTCTCGGACCCCGAGGTCTGTGTGGTGTGGCGCAAGGACGGCGTGGAACTGGGCCCCAGTGACAAGTATGACTTCCAGCAGACTGTGGGCACGCGGACTCTTACAGTGCGACCTGACCAAGGATGATGCTGGCCTGTACACCTGCAGCCTGGGCACGGAAGAGACCCAGGCCAGGGTCAGCGTGCACGGTGGGTGGTGGGCCCAGGGTAGGACTCCCCCAGTATAGCCAGGTTGTAGGAGCCACTTGATCGAAACCTTGAAAGCCAGTTACTGGGGTTGAAGCTTTAGTCCAGTGGGTAGGGCATTTGTCTTGCATGCGGCTGACCTGGGTTTGATCTCCAGCATCCCATTTGGTTCCCTGAGCACCACCAAGGAGTAACTCCTAAGTGCAGAGCCAGGAGTAGCCCTTGAGCATTGCTGGGTGTGACCCCAAAGCCAAACAAACAAAAAGAAGAAAAATAAAAGAAAGCCAGTTGCAGACCGTGGGTCAGGGATGGTGAGCAGCAAAATGAAGCTTCAAAGACCCCACTGGGCCTGCCTGCTGGAGGCCCGAGGGATTGCGAGGCAGGATAATGTAGCTCTGCAGTCTGAGTGTGTGGCAGATTTGGCCCATAGCATGGTCAGGAGCACCCGCAGGAGGTGGAGAGGAAAAGAAGTGAACTGTCAGGTGGGGTTACCCAGATGTTCCCAAGCACTACTTGACCCAGTGGCTATGGAACAACACACGAGATTTCTGTAGAAGGATTGTGGCCATCAGAAGGGCCTGGTCAGCAGGGAGCCTCTCCAGAAGGTAAACAGGAGCTGTTGGGTAGTTCTGGTTCTGTCCATGTTGCTCTGTAGCCAATAGGAAGGGAGATCTCCTACATGAGAACCCACCATTGTTATGACCGAATACCAGCGTGTGATTGGCTGGGGGCATGGGGCACTTTCAGAGAGGGCAGCTAGCCCATGAGTGTGTGTGTATGTGTGTGTGTGTGTGTGTGTGTGTGTGTGTGAGGGGGCTAATAGAGGGGGGCAATGTAGACCTGGGACTCTTGGACCCTTGAACTTTCCTATTCTATTGGTCTGGTGTGCCCCAGCCTGGCTGGGTATGACACGGGGTCTCTTGGGTCTTGCAGACCTGCACGTGGGCATCACCAAGAGGCTGAAGACCATGGAGGTGGTGGAGGGCCAGGGCTGCAGCTTTGAGTGTGTCCTGTCCCATGAGAATACCAGTGACATGGCTGTGTGGACGATTGGTGGGAAGATAGTCGGCAGTTCCGGCCGCTTCCGGGCCACACGCCAGGGCCGAAAATATACCCTGGTGATCCGAGACGCAGAAACCGGCGATGCTGGGGAGGTGGTCTTTTCCCCTTCGGGACCTCACCTCCAAGGCCTCCCTCATCATCAGAGGTGGGTGAGGTGGTAGATGGCACAGGCTTGGGGGAAAGGGTGGTGAGCTGGATAGGGGCTGCTGTGACTGGGGCCCCTCACCCCAGCCCCTGGAGTGGAACCCGGAGGTATGTTTCAGGGACCTGACAGATATTTCAGGGATTTGACAAGTGTGTCTCAGGGACCTGATTGATACTTATTTTAGGACCTGGAAGAGGCATATTTTCAGGGACCTGACATTAATGTTTAATGGAGCTGATAGAACATATTTCAAGCTGCATTTCTGAGCAGCAGGCATGTTTCAGGGACCCAGGGTTAGCTTCTGCAGTACCCAGACAGGACAATATTACTGGTCTCAGTTACATGATCTGAGTGCTGTAGCTTCCTTACTGTGCAGTGAAGTTTCTGAGCTTCTGTGCCCCACCTGAATGACTGCTGCAAATGATTGGCATCATTGTGGCCACCCAGCTGCAGGCCTCTGAGCCATGCTGTTTCCATCACCCAGGCCCCTCCCCTCACTGGGACAGTGGCAGCCACAATGTTCCAGGACTCTGAGGTCTCCTACCCTGAGGGCTACCAGGTTCTATGGTCTGCCTTCAGCCTTGGGGGGTGTTAGGGTCACAAGTGCCTGCCCTGCCCTCTCCTGAGACTGGGTGGGGGCTGTGGCTGTGTCTCACGGGCAGCTGTGTCTGCTCTCTTCAGAGAGGCCGACGGACATTACAAAGCCCCTGGAGGACCAGCAGGCAGCACCGGGTGAGGATGTGATGCTGAGCTGTGAGCTGTCACGGGCAGGTGCCCAGGTGCGCTGGCTGAGGGACGGGAAGGCCATTCGCAGGAGTCAGAAGTATGAGTTGCGCACTGAAGGCACGCGGGCGGTACTGGTCATCCGCGAAGCTTCCCTCAAGGATGCGGGAGAGTACACATGTGAGGTGGAGGCATCCAAGAGTTCGGCCCGCCTCCCGTGTGGAAGGTGACTCCTGACCCCTCCCCACCACTCCATTCTTTCCCAGGCAGGGAGGCTATGGGCCCCCTGAAGTTTCAGAGGAGGCCTGATGACCCCCCTTCCTCACCCCTTCCACAGAGAAGGCAAACCGGTTCACAGAGGAGCTGACTGACCTGCAGCTGGAGGAGAAGGGTACAGCCACATTCCAGTGCAAAACAGAGCGGCCTGCGGCCACGGTGATCTGGCGCAAGGGCCTCACAGAGCTGCGCTCCTCGGGAAGCACACGCTCAGCCAGGATGGCCTGACCTTGAGGCTTATCATCAGGGCCCTGGAGAAGGTGGACAGTGACACCTATACCTGTGACATTGGCCAGGCTCGCTCCCAGGCCCGGCTTCTAGTGCAAGGTGAGGCCTGTGCAGGGCCTAGGCTTAAAGGCTTTGTGGAAAGGTGCCTGGGGTTGGGGTAGGGGTGTTGGCGGTTAGGGCTCAGTTTGGCTCTGGACAAGTTACCTCAGTGTCCCCATCTCTGTGGGCAGTCAGCTCTGAGGTCTTCAGCTGGACTCTGGGAGAGGGTGAGTTACCCTCATGCTTCTGTGCATTTGGTTACACTTCTTGGGTGCTGTATGTACCTGGACCCCATATCTGGGCCTGTGTGTTTGTTATAGATTCTGCCACCTTGCCTACAATAGGAGACCCAATATGCAACCCTTTTGCTCCGAATCCGTATTGGTGGGATGAGTCCAGTTCATCACTGGAACAGGGTATTGGGGGTCCACTGTGGCTCACAACCATCTGTACTGCTGTCCAGTGGCTTGTATAGTGGGAGTAGGTGTTATCATTTGTCTCATGCTACAGATGAGAAAATGGCTTTCCAATTCAGGTCAGATGTCAGTTCAAGGTTGAGGGGCATTTTGACATCCCTAGGGAGTTGAGCCCAGTCCTCTGACTCTAGTCCCTGGAACCCAGAGCTAGCATCCAGGGAGAAATCAGCTTCAGTTACTTCATAGCTGGGGTTTCCCCACAAGAAATCAGTCATGGTGGGCCAGAGCTATAGTCCAGTTGGGAGGGCATTTGCCTTGCATGTGGCAGACTCAGGTTTGATCCCCAACATCCCATATGGTCTCCTGAGTACCGCCAGGAGTAATTCATGAGTGAAGGAGTAATTCCTGAGTGCAGAGCCAGGAGTAACCCCTGAGCATCACTGGGTGTGACCCAAAAAGAAAAGTAGTGACAAAGACAGCATCTTTTCTCATGAGAGAAAAGAGTCATGCTCTTTTCTCTCCTTGGTGAGATGGGGAAGTCCGTGAGCTCTGAGTGTGCGATTGGTACTCTAGAAGCTTCTCTCCAACAGCTTGGTCAGAAAGACAGTTAAGACTCCAATATACAGTGTGCCTGCTGGCCAGTATGGCTGGAGTCTTCCTGGTCCAGTGGATTTGGGAACTGCAGTTCCTCTTCTTAGTGTGCAGCCCTGACATTCTCTGCTGTCCCACAGCTTGGCTCTGCAGTATAGACCATCTGCCTCCAAGTTGAGCCCTCTAAGCTGCACCCAACACAGAGACACCCGTGACCCAACCCCAAATTCATAGTGTCTAACAACCAAAGCATTTGACATGTTCCTGAGTCATCGTGTGGGGCCTGCTGGCTATCGCATGGGCGGAGACAGGGCTCTGGGGCCTTTTCTCAGTCAGCCCCGCTTCATGGCCGGGGCTCTTGGGGGCTCCTAAAACAATTGGTTTTCAGTAGTTGAGTTCTGACCAGCTGTGTCAGTCTGAGTTTTTCAGGGTTACTTGTGAGCCCACCCAGGTTGGGCACCTCTACCCGGCGAGCCCTGACAACCTGTCTGTCCTCTAGGCCAGAAGGTGCTCATCTCAGAGGACCTGGAGGATGCGGAGGTGCAGGAGGGCTCTTCGGCTGTCTTCAGCTGCCGCATTTCCCCTGCTGACTACGCACCTGTCCGCTGGTTCTTGGACAAGACACCTCTTCACAACAATGACCTCAATGAGCTCGAGGTCCGGCCAGGTGGCTACCATGTGCTGACACTGAGGCAACTGGCGCTCAAAGACTCTGGCACAGTACACTTTGAAGCGGGTGACCAGCGAACATCAGCCTCCCTGCGTGTCATAGGTGGGTTGTAGCCACCCCTACCCCACTCAGACATCGTTGCTCTTCCCAGAGGGTGCAGTCTTAGATAAGGTGCCTGACCACAAGCTAGACATGGTTCTGATGGAGCTGGGGAGATGTGCTCCCCTGGGGAGATGGACCTGGCTCCTGGGGAGTGGACCTGAAGGCTGAGTGGACTCTTTGAGGCTGATTGCTGAACCTCTGGCTGCCCTGCAGAGCTGTACAGAGCCTGTCCTTCCCTTCCCTGCCTCCTTCCCTCCTCCCACCCTTGAGGGGGCTTCACTGAGATCTGGAGCAGCCCCATAGCCCCCTGAGTAGCAGAAGAGCTGCCAAGTGCCTTGTGTTTCCCTCTGTCTCTAGAGAGGCCGAGTGTCTTCTCCAGGGAGCTCACAGATGTCACCATTACGGAGGGTGAAGATCTGACCCTTAGCTGTGAGACCACCACTCCAGACAGCCCTGTGTGCTGGACCAAGGATGGGAAGACCCTGCGGCCCACGGCCAGGTGTCAGCTGAGTCATGAAGGTAGCCAGGTCCAGCTGGTTATCAAGGCAGCCTCCCCTGCAGGATGGTGGTCGCTACAAATGTGAGGTGGGGGGCGCCTGGAGCAGCTCCATCGTCAGGGTTCACGGTGAGTCTGGAATGGGGTGGGGTGCCTCTGTTCCTGCTTGGGGCACACAAGGCTCTCCTGTGAGGTGGGGCGTCCCAGTTTCCCGCCATCACAGCCTACTTGACTCTGCCCACTTCTGTCCTCCAGGAGCTCAGCGTCCCATCTGCTCCTGGCTCTGTCTTTGGTCAGATCTTGATCCCCTGACTCCTTTATTCACACCTAAGTTGGTCTCTGTGTCCTTCCCTCGCACTAGTACACCCTCACAGGAGGTGGCAGTTCCTGCTTCTCCCCATCACCGAGGCTGGGCTGGAGAGCAGGCTCTGTGGGGCTGGGTCCTCTCTCCCTGGGGTGCAGAGGCCCGGGTTCTCACCCATTCGCCTGTGTGTCCCAACCTCCTGCTTATCCCATGGACCTCACACCACTTTTGTGACTGTAAACATAGTCCCACACTGGGTGGGGCGGGCATTGACACATGCAGCTGGGGTCACAATGAGCCTTGACACTCCTTGTGCACTTTTTGCCTGGTGGGTCTCCTGAACATCAGGGCGCAATGTATCTGCACCCTGCAGTTTCTGCCCCTGCCTTCCCTTGGACCCTGGGTGCTGAGGGCAAGTGCTGAGCCCCATCTGTCTGCAGCTCGGCCAGTGCATTTCCGGGAGGGACTGAAGGACATGATGGTGCTGGAGGGAGGTGCAGTGACATTGCGCTGTGTGCTGTCATCTGTGGCGGCCCCCCGTGGAGTGGCGGTATGGAGAGGAGGTGCTGCGGCCCGGGGGCAAGTATAGCCTGCGGCAGGAGGGGCCCGTGCTGGAGCTGGTGGTTCGAAACCTGCGGCCGCAGGACAGTGGGCAGTACTCCTGCCGCTTTGGGGACCAAGTAACATTGGCCACACTCACGGTGAATGGTAAGTGTCTCACTACCCTGCATGTGTCCCTGTGCCTCTAAATACTGTCCAGCCCGGAAGCTCAGAGAGCACTCTGTCCCTCTAATCTGGCTGCAGCTCAGTCCGCTGAGTTTGTCGGAAGACTGAGAAGCAAGGAGGCCGTGGAAGGAGACATGGTCACGTTGTGCTGTGAGCTGAGCAGAGTGGCCCCTGTGGAGTGGAAGAAGGGATCAGAGACCCTCAGGGCTGGGGACAGACTCAGCCTGAGGCAGGATGGAGCCATGTGTGAGCTGCAGATCCGAAATCTGGCCATGGACGATGCTGGGGAGTACTCATGCGTGTGTGGGCAGGAGCGGACCTCGGCCACGCTGACCATCAGGGGTAAAGACCGTGAGGGGCCATATGGAGCAGCTCTTTGTGCTTTTTCTTGTCTCCCTCTGGGACATCCTTGTGGGTTTGCCTGCCTCTCTGTGGCCAGTGTCCCACAGTTTAAGCTCTTGGCACACTTGCAGGAGGCTGTCTCAGGACTTCCTGTCCTGGGGTGCCCCAGCTGGGGAGGGGTGGACAAAGGCAATACACATGGTTTGTGTGTTCTGGGAGGGGGAGCAAGTTGAACTGGGGCATGTTCATGAGAATGGGTGCCAGGGAGTGACTGGAGGAGGGAAGTGGGTCAGTCTGCAAGCCCCCCAAGAGTCTCTGTCCAGCAAACTGCTGCTGGGGGTAGGTGAGATGAAGTTGGGTGGGGAAGAAAGATGGGTCAGCTACCCTATCAGGGCCAGGTCCTCAGGGCCAGCAGCCACACAAGGATGTCCAGCTCCTCCTGGGAGCAATTTGGGTGACATGGTCAGTGCGGGACCCCATGTAAGCGAGGGACGATTGTGCTGCGGGTCTACAGGAGCATCATGTTGTGACCACACAGGATGGAGCTCATGGCAGCAAGGGGCGGGTGGTCATGCACGGATGCATGGGATCTTGCAGCAGCAAGAGTCGGTGGTCATGCATGGATACATGGCCCTAGGGCCAGTGCCGGCAGGCCCTCAGATCCCTCAGCACACAAGGCTCCAGCTGTTTCTAGGTGGGAACTTTGTCCCTGGCAGGAGCTGTGGTGGAGGAGTAGCAAAGGCCCTGAGGGGCAACTGCAGGGGACTTCAGACACCTTTTCTAGAAGTGTGCACGTTCTAAGGACAGGCCGAGGATTATGTACCAGAAGGCTGGTTTCTAGTCCCCTGATGGGTGTCGTGGCCTCAGAGGAGTGAACATTAGTCCAAAGTGTCGAGAGGGGGCCGAGACATAGTCCAGTGGGTAGGGTATTTGCCTTGCGCAAAGCTGACCCGGGTTCGATCCCCGGCATCCCATATGGTCCCCCGAGCACTGCCAGGAGTAATTCCTTAGTGCAGAGCCAGGAGTAACCCCTGAGCATCTCCAGGTGTGACCCAAAAAAAAAGCAAAGAAAAAAAAGCATCAAGAGGTTTTAAGACTCTTTCCAGTCATCCAATCCAACCGTAATTTCAGTGAGCAGGATACAGCGCTGCCCCTGGGGCCAGGGGATAGTATGTCTACAGATGTCACTATACCGAGAAAGGAAGAGACGACAGAAGGGGTCATGGGGAGCTGGAGGGGGCCGAGTTTTCAGCAACCTGATGTTAGAGTCAGTGGTGCAGGATAGAAGAGATACCAGGAAAACATCTGACTGGTTACTTCTAGCTGAGGGGTCTGGATCTGGTTCTGTGTGTCTGCCGTGTCAGGCTCTTGCTCAAGATCTGAGCCCTTGCATCGCCTCTTTGGTGCACCCATAGCACTAATTTCACCATGGCAACAGGTCATGGTTCCTGGCACTTATTTGCTCCAAATGTGAATATCACATTGTCCACTGTCCATGTCCTAGCCCCGCCCCACCAGTTTGTTGGAAAATCTTGAGATTTTTCTCTAAACCGCTAACTACCCTATACCCCACAGCCCTACCAGTCAAGTTCATAAATGTTCTGAAAAATGAAGAGATGACAGAAGGGGCCATGATCTGCCTGCGCTGTGAGCTGAGCAAGGCAGCCCCTGTGTTGTGGAAGAAGGGGCCTGAGACCCTCAGAACCAGGGGCAGACTCAGCCTGAAGCAGGACGGGGCCATGTGTGAGCTGCAGCTCCGAGACCTGACTGTGGAGGACGCTGGGGAGTACATGTGTGTGTGTGGGCAGGAACAGACCTCAGCCACGCTGACCATCAGGGGTAATTACTGTGAGGGGCCACGTGGAGTTGTGGTGTGTCCGCATCTCGTCCCATGTCACTCTTTGTCCCTGTTATGTCCATGGTTGTTCTCCTCACCAGGTTTCTGCTCTGTCTCGGACCCTGTTTTCCTGTCCCAGACTTCACCAGGTTTTCATGTCTGGTCCATTGTGCCTGCGCCTTATCATTCATTTTCTTCCTTACTTTTATGATCCTTCATTCCTCCATGTTGTGGCTTTTTACTGTGTGTGTAGTTCCTGTGGGTGTTGTGTCCTGGTCATGGTTCTAGACAGTGACATTCTCAGCAACTTCTTGACCCCTCTCCAGCCCTGCCCGCCAAGTTCACAAAGGGCTTGAGGAAGGAAGAGGCCACAGAAGGGACCACGGCCATCCTGCGCTGTGAGCTGAGCAAGGCGGCCCCCGTGGAGTGGAAGAAGGGGCCTGAGACCCTGAGAGCCGGGGACAGACTCAGCCTGAAGCAGGACGGGAACATGTGTGAGCTGCAGCTCCGAGGCCTGGTTGTGGAGGATGCCGGGAGTATTCGTGTGTGTGTGGCCAGGAGCAGACCTCGGCTACACTGACCATTAAGGGTAAAGACCATGAGGGGGCTATGTGGAGCAGTGATGTGTCTGAATCGAGTTCCTTTGTAGCTATTTGTCCCTGTAACTTTCCATGGTTGTCTGTGTCCTCATCAGTTTCCTGCTCCATCCCAGCTCCTGTGCAGACCTTCACCTGGTTTTCATGTCTGGTCCTTTGTGTTAATCATCATTCATTTTCTTCCCTTACATTTCTATTCATTCCTCCATATCATGGCTTTCTACTACATGTGTGGTTTCTGTGGAATTCCTATTCGCGGTCATGGTTACTAGATGGTGACATTCTCAGCGAATTCTCAACTCTTCCCCAGCCCTGCCCGCCAAGTTCACAAAGGGCTTGAAGAAGGACGAGGCCACAGAAGGGGCCACGGCCATCCTGCGCTGTGAGCTGAGCAAGGCGGCCCCCGTGGAGTGGAAGAAGGGGTCTGAGACCCTGAGAGCCGGGGACAGACTCAGCCTGAAGCAGGACGGGGCTGTGTGTGAGCTGCAGCTCCGAGGACTGGTCGTGGAGGATGCCGGGAGTATTCGTGTGTGTGTGGCCAGGAGCAGACCTCGGCTATGCTGACCATCAGGGGTAATGACCGTGAGGGGCCATGTGGAGCAGTGATGTGTCTGCGTCTCATCCTATGTCACTCTTTGTACCTGTGATCTCCGTGGTTGTCTGTGTTTTCCTCACCAAGTTTCTTGCTCTGTCCCAGCTCCTGTCCTCCTGTCCAGGCTTTCTCCTGGTTTTCACATCTGGTCCTTTTTGTTTGCTCTTCACTTTACTTGTATCACTTGTCTTCCCGTTGTTCATCAATTTGCTCGAGCGGGACCAGTAACATCTCCATACTCATTGTCATTCATTTTCTTCCCTTACGTTTATATTCATTTTTCCATGTTGTGGCTTTCTACTCTATGTGTGGTTTTTGTGGAATCCCCATCCTGGTCATGGTTCCTAGACAGCGACATTCTCAGCAGCTTCTTGACCCTCCCCAGCCCTGCCTGCCAAGTTCACAAAAGGCTTGAGGAAGGAAGAGGCCACAGAAGGGGCCACGGCCATCCTGCGCTGTGAGCTGAGCAAGGCGGCCCCCGTGGAGTGGAAGAAGGGGCCTGAGACCCTGAGAGCCGGGGACAGACTCAGCCTGAAGCAGGACGGGACTGTGTGTGAGCTGCAGCTCCGAGACCTGGTCATGGAGGATTCCGGGAGTACTCATGTGTGTGTGTGCAGGAGCGGACCTCAGCCACATTGACCATTAGGGGTAAAGACCATGAAGGGGCCACGTGGAGTAGTGATATGTCTGCATCTTGTCCCATGTGATTCTTTGTCCCTGTAATCTCTTTGGCTGTGAATCTTTGTTTCTGTAACCGTCTGTGGATGTCTGTTCTCAACAGACTTCTGTTCCCTCCTGGTTCCCGTCCTGTTCAGACTTTTACCTGGTTTTCATACCAGTTTCTTTATGTCACTTTGTCCTCATTCATTTTCTTCTATTTTGTTTATGTTCCTTCATTCTTCCCTTGACATGACTTTTACTATGTATGTGGTTCTTTGGTCATGGTTCCCAGAGTGTGACATTCTCAGTGATCTTGACCCCAGCTCTGCCCGCCAAGTTTACAAAGGGCTTGAGGAAGGAGGAGACTACAGAAGGGTCCACAGCCATCCTGCGCTGTGAGGTGATCAAGGCGGCCCCTGTAGAGTGGAAGAAGGGGCCTGAGACCCTGAGATCTGGGGGATAGAATCAGCCTGAAGCAGGACGGGATCATGTGTGAGCTGCAGATCCGAGACCTAGTTGTGGAAGACACCGGGAGTACTTGTGTGTGTGGGGGGCAGGAGCAGACCTCAGCCACACTTACCATCGGGGTAAAGACCAACAGGGATCTGTGAATGACCTCTGCACTGCTGCTCTGTGGCCCCCTTGTCACCGTTGTGTCTAGACAGTGTCCATTGGATCTGTTCTATGAAACATGCAGTGGAAAAGAAGCTCTGCCCTTCCAGTTCTCAGGGAGCCATGGCCACTTGTCAGGATGTTGTAAGTGCCTGGCTGATTTTGTGTGACCACTTGTCAGGCTGTGTTGGAAGTACCTGGCTCATTTTGTGTGTCAGTGAGTGCAGGGACTGTTGAACACAGAGACAGATGTTCAGCTGCCTGGAGGTTGGGAGCAGGTGGCTGCAGCACCCACTTTTATGTCTGGTAACGGTGGCTGTGGATCTTGGAGCTCTGCAGCTCTGGCAGGCCCTTGATGCAGAACAGGCTGTGTGGTATCCTCCACACTCTGAGTCTCACATTCTGTCCTCAGTCCTGGAGCCTTTGTCTGCGACATGGGTGTCATACACAGGTTCTCCTCTTGGCTCCAGATAGCTGTTCCCATGCCCTGTCTTGCTGTGTGTTCTGTCCCGATGTCCTGCATCCAAGGGCCAAGGCTCTGTGGCATTAATGCCTGTGCAGTGATTTCATATTATCCCTATCACCGCTGGGAGGATTCCATGTCAAAGAAGTTCTCCCCTGACACCCTGGGACTCAGGACTGCCATATTTAGGATTGGGGGGGGGCACAGTGAAGCCCATAACAGCACATGCTCTTGTGCTACCCAAATGCATAGTCTTTTCATATCGCTATACGTGCACCCTACCTCCACACCTCTGTTGTTGAGCTTAGTGCCAGGTTCCCCAGTCAGTTGGGGTGGGCTGTGACCAGTCATTGTCAGACACAGCCCACAAGGTGTCATATGAGCTATGGACAGCCTGTCAGGAAAGAAAAGAAACAATGAGAATCTAGTTACAGCTTCCCACAGAGACCTAGCAAATGTACAGATTGTTTAATCTGCAGGGGGAGAATTTAAGGCAGTGCTCTAGGGCTATTCCTAGCTCTCTGCTCAGGAGTGACCATGGGAGGAGCTTTAGGTGCTGGGGATCAAATCAGCATTGGCCAAAGCAGCCATGTAACAATGCAAGTCCCTCACGTCTTGCACAATGGCTATAGCTACATTTGTTAGGTTGTTCCAGTTCATGTCAACTTACCACTTTGTTTCCATGTACTCCGTCTCACAACACCCAGTGGGGAGCTGCCCCTCAGCTGGACAGAACTAGCCCATCTCTGGGCTTCTGATATAGAAGCAGCCCTGGATTCTGCCACGGGCTCATTGGCTTCTGTTCCAGATGGGCACAGGACACCTGGAAAGCTCTAGATCTAGGTTGTTGAGCTCTGAGCTGGAGGAGGTGGACTTGAGCTCTGATTCTGGAGGGTCTGCGCCAGGCTCAGCAGGAAAGGTCAGAATCATGTACCGGTGCAGTTGCTGCCCAGACCCAAGGAACTCAGTTGGCCAGTGAAGAAGACCCAAGTCTCATGGCTTGGTCAGCCGCTTCCCAGAATCTCATCCTCCCTGCTTGGGATTCAGCCAAGTCCAGATGTGATAAGAGATGCTCAGAAGGATTGATGGCTACTGTCTACTGGTCCTCCTCAGCCCAGATCATTCATTCGCCCAATTTCTAAGGACTGAAGAAGCTGCAAAGGGCATCTCATACCCTGGTCACACCTTATCCCTGTAACCCTATGTAGGGGTCTTGTGTCTTCCCAACAGACTCCTGCTCTATTCCAGATCTATCTCCCTGGCCAGGTGTTGTCCTTGCCATCACATGTCCTTTGTGTCTTTCTTCTGAGCCATTTCCAACCTCTGTGTCTTGTTTTTCTTTGTTCCTCACATTGTGACTTTTTACTATGTGTGTTTCCTATGAGTGTCCCCCGATTTTGTCATGGTTTCCAGACTATGACATTTTCAGCGACTTCTTGACTTCTCCCCAGCCCTGCCCGCCAAGTTCACAAGGGGCTTGAGGAAGGAAGAGGCCACAGAAGGGGCCACGGCCATCCTGCGCTGTGAGCTGAGCAAGGCGGCCCTCGTGGAGTGGAAGAAGGGCCCGAAACCCTGAGAGCCGGGGACAGACTCAGCCTGAAGCAGGATGGAGTCATGTGTGAGCTGCAGATTCGAGACCTGGTAGTGGAGGATGCCGGGAGTACTCATGTGTGTGCGCCGCAGGGAGCTGACCTCGGCCACATTGACCATCTCGGTAATGACTGTGAGGGGGCCATGTGGAATAGTGATGTGTCTGCGCCTCATCCCATGTTACTCTTTGTCCCTGTAACCGTTGGTGGATGTCTGTGTTCTCATCAGATTCCTGGTCTGTCCCAGCTCCTGTCCTCTCCAGGCTTTCACCTGGTTTTCAAGTCTGGTCCTTTTTGTTTATTTGTTGCCATTCATTTTCTTCCTGTATGCTTATGTTTATTCCCCATGTCTTGGCTTTTTACTATGTGTGTGGTTACTGTGGGTGTTTCCGTTTTGGTCACGGCTCCCAGTCTGACATTCTCAGCAACTTCTCAATCCCTCCCCAGCCCTGCCCGCCAAGTTCACAAAGGGCTTGAAGAAGGAAGAGGTCCCAGAAGGGGCCACGGCCATCCTGCGCTGTGAGCTGAGCAAGGCGGCCCCTGTGGAGTGGAAGAAGGGGCCTGAAACCCTGAGAGCCGGGGACAGACTCAGCCTGAAGCAGGATGGAACTGTGTGTGAGCTGCAGCTTCGAGACCTGGTCGTGGAAGATGCCGGGAGTACATGTGTGTGTGTGGGCAGGAACAGACCTCAGCCACGCTGACCATCAGGGGTAATTACTGTGAGGGGCCACGTGGAGTTGTGGTGTGTCCGCATCTCGTCCCATGTCACTCTTTGTCCCTGTTATGTCCATGGTTGTTCTCCTCACCAGGTTTCTGCTCTGTCTCGGACCCTGTTTTCCTGTCCCAGACTTCACCAGGTTTTCATGTCTGGTCCTTTGTACCTGCGCCTTATCATTCATTTTCTTCCTTACTTTTATGATCCTTCATTCCTCCATGTTGTGGCTTTTTACTGTGTGTGTAGTTCCTGTGGGTGTCGTGTCCTGGTCATGGTTCTAGACAGTGACATTCTCAGCAACTTCTCGACCCCTCTCCAGCCCTGCCCGCCAAGTTCACAAAGGGTTTGAAGAAGGAAGAGGCCACAGAAGGGACCACGGCCATCCTGCGCTGTGAACTGAGCAAGGCAGCCCCCGTGGAGTGGAAGAAGGGGCCTGAGACCCTGAGAGCCGGGGACAGACTCAGCCTGAAGCAGGACGGGGCCGTGTGTGAGCTGCAGCCCGAGACCTGGTCGTGGAGGATGCCGGGAGTATTCGTGTGTGTGTGGGCAGGAGCGGACCTCAGCCACACTGACCATCAGGGGTAATGATTGTGAGGGGCCACGTGTAGTAGTCATGTGTCTGTGTCTTGTCCTATGTAACTCTTTGTCCCTGAAAGCTTCATGGTTGTCTGTGTTTTCCTCACAAGGTTTCTGCTCTGTTCCAGCTCCTGTCCTCCTGTCCAGGCTTTTACCTGGTTTTCATGTCTGGTTCATTTTGTCCATTCATTTTCTTCCCTTACTTTTTAAAATTTTTATTTATTTATTCATTTTTTGCTTTTTTGGGTCACACCCAGTGATACTCAGGGATTACTCCTGGCTCTCGGCTCAGGAATTACTCCTGGCGGTGCTCAGGGAACCATATGGGATGCTGGGGATTGAACCTGGGTTGGCCTCTTGCAAGGCAAATGCCCTACCCGCTGTGCTATGGCTCCGGCCGCTCTTCCCTTACTTTTATGTTCATTCCTCCATGTTATGGCTTTTTTTTTTTTTTTTTTTTTTTGCTTTTTGGGTCACACCCAGCGATGCTCAGGGGTTCCTCCTGGCTCTGCACTCAGGAATTACTCCTGGCGTTGCTCAGGGGACCATATGGGATGCCGGGATCGAACCCGGGCCGGCATGGGTTGGCCGCGTGCAAGGCAAACGCCCTACCCGCTGGGCTATCGCTCCGGCCCCTGTTATGGCTTTCTACTCTATGTGTGGTTTCTGTGGAGTCCCCATCTTGTCATGATTCCTAGACTGTGACATTCTCAGCGATTTCTTGACCCCTTCCCAGCCCTGCCCGCCAAGTTCACAAAGGGTTTGAAGAAGGAAGAGGCCACAGAAGGGGCCACGGCCATCCTGTGCTGTGAGCTGAGCAAGGCAGCCCCCGTGGAGTGGAAGAAGGGGCCTGAGACCCTGAGATCCGGGGACAGACTCAACGTGAAGCAGGACGGGGCCGTGTGTGAGCTGCAGCTCCGAGACCTGGTCGTGGAGGATGCCGGGAGTATTCGTGTGTGTGTGGCCAGGAGCAAACCTCGGCCATGCTAACCGTCAGGGGTAATGAGCTCGGACTTTCGTGGAACTTCCCTGTGCCTGTTCTTCCCTGACCTGTTTGTGCCCAAAATGGTCAGTTTGGTCTGAGCCCGTGTAGTTCTTGTCATTCTGCGTGTAGGGTTCTGGCCCGCTCTCCTTTAGACGGTCTCATAGCAGGGGTGGGCTTCCATCTAATAAGATCCCTTTCGTGTCCTCACCCACCTTCTCTGTCATGTCCTTCTGAGCCTGATGTGAGGGACTGGATACACCCACTTTCGTGTGTTGGAGACCCTCTTGGGCTTGATTACCCTGACATTGAGCTGGTACCTGTGTGGGTTCCTCGTGAGGCAGCACACCTGGGCACTGTCAGACCTTCAGTGCTTTTCCTATCCCTCCTTTCCCCGAACCTTCTCCTCCCCCTCCAAGCTGCCTTCTGCCTGATACCATTTTCTGAGGTGCTTGTTCTGCAGAAGCCAGACTGCTGAGACGCTGGCATCCTCATGGGGTCCAGCACTGAATGAGTGCTCTGTGCCTCTCTCCCCACAGCAGTGCCCCAGGTGGGGTTCCGCGAACCACTGCAGAGCCTGCAGGTTGAAGAGGGTGCATCTGCCTGCCTGCGCTGTGAGCTGTGGGGGCCTGGCACCGCCGTGGTCTGGAGCAAGGCTGGGCTGGAGCTACAGGCTGACGGGCACCGGAGCTGCGCAGACAAGGGCTCGTGGCAGAGCTGGTGCTGCGGGAGGCGCGCAGGGAAGATGCAGGGGAATATACCTGCACCAGTGATAACCAGGTCACCAGCGCCACCCTCACAGTCACAGGTGAGGCCACTCCGGCCCTGGGGGCTGCAGCCTCCCAAGAAAGACCCTGGGAGGAGACGCAGTTCCTTTCGGCCACACTGATCTGCCTCCTCCTGTGTCTCATGGGTGTTTTCTATGCTGCCATCCTATGATTGTCCCCCCTCCACCCCCATCACCCGCAGAGATGCTCTGGGTCAGCTCCTGTGTCCGATGGCTGTTCTGGTTGTCTCACACTCACCCCTCTCCTTCTTCCATAGCTGCACCTGTGAGGTTTGTCCAGGAGCTGCAGGCCCAGGAGGTGGGCAGGGATCCACAGCACACTTGTGCTGTGAACTGAGCCACGTGGACACCAGTGTGGAGTGGCGCAAAGGGCTCCCTGCAGCTCTTCCCCTGTGCCAAGTATCAGATGGTGCAGGAGGGCAGGACAGCGGAGCTCCTGATTCACGATGTGGAGCAGGAGGACGCCGGCCTCTACACCTGTGACACAGGCCACACGCAGAGCACAGCTGCTCTCTCCGTGCAGGGTGAGCTGGCCACTGGCCCCTGCCCACTGTGGCCCTTTCAGCCTGGTGGAGTCTGTGCTGCCCTCGCCCACATGCCCTGAGCTCTCCTCCCTGCCCCTCTAGTCCCCAGGCCCAAGTTCAAGACGGAGTTGCAGAGCGCAGAGCAGGTGGCAGGTGGCGTGGCCCGGCTCCACTGTCAGCTGAGTGAGGTGGACCCGGGGCCCCTGTGCAGTGGCTCAAGGAGGGTGTGGAGCTTCACGGGGGCACCAAGTATGAGATGCGGCGCCAGGGGGCCATGTGTGAGCTGCTGGTGCATGGACTGGAGGCCACGGACACGGGCGAGTATGCCTGCGTGGTGGGCAGCCAGAAAAGTCTGGCCTCCATCAAGGTCAAAGGTGAGCCTTCCTGCCACCCCTGCCTCTCCTTGCCCCCATGTGTGTCCCTGCTGCACCCTCTCTGTCAGAGATGGCCTGGAAACAGAGGATAAATCCCTCAGTGGTGCTAGCTAGCAGAGCTACCTGTCCTGATCTGCCTGAGTGGTCACTACTCCCTCACCTCTCCAAAGAGAGATAGTGGGCATAGTCATGGCCCTCAGGAGCTCCTTGTTGGGTGGGTTCTGTGGTGGAGCGAGTCAGGCGCTAGCGCCTTGTGGGTACTCAGGCAGAGCTTTCTGAAGACTTACTGGAATTGGGGGTGCAGCATGTGACTGGGTTGGTGAAGGAACATCCTGGCCCTCACCACAGAGACGGAGGTCACCATTGTGCGGGGCCTGACGGATGCTGAGGTGCAGGCAGATAGCGATGCTGAGTTCACCTGTGAGGTGTCGTGGTGCTGAGGTGGGGAGCCGCGAGTGGCGCCTTCAGGGCCTGCCACTGCAGAACAACGACGTGACAGAGATGTCCGTTTGGCGGTGGCTGCACCCACGTGCTGCGGCTGAAGGGTGTGACGCCCGAGGATGCGGGCACCGCTCTCCTTCCACGTGGGCCCACACTTGTCCTCTGCCCAGCTCACCGTGCGAGGTAGTGCCGCCCCCTCAACTCACGGACTGGGGTGTGTCAGGGAGCAGAGACAGGCCCAGGGTCTGGCCTTCAGGGAGCTGGTGCAGAGTGGGCCTGAGAATGGGGGATTTTGGGGTGAGCTGAGTCCAAGATTGGTGGGACAGGCGGTTGTAACTTTGCTGAGTCTGAGCTTAGATCTCCTGTCTTACCCTTTTTTTGGGGGCAGCCCAGTCCAAACTGGATCATGCCCACCATTTCTGCATCAGTGTCTGGGTCTCAGGCTCAGTGGGGAGCCGGTTCGGGGCGTTGGGGATGTGGAAAATAGCCCCTGTGCTAGTTGTCAGGAATCCCGGCAGAAGTGTCCCTCCTGATGGGGGAAACACTGGAATTAATACCTTCCCTTTCCTGTGTTCAGTCCCCGAGGTGACCATCCTGGAGGCCCTGAAGGACGTGCAGCTGAGTGAGGGTCAGGATGCCCACTTCCGGTGTCGGCTGTCCCGGGCCTCAGGCCAGGAGGCCCACTGGGCACTGGGGGCGTGCCGTTGCAGGCAAACGAGATGAACGACATTGCAGTGGAACAGGGGGTGCTCCATAAGCTCACCCTGCACAAGGTGAGGCTGGCCGCCTGGGGGGGGGGGAGTCCCCCTGCTCACATAGCCCGGTGGGCAGGAGGCGGTGGTAGCCTCACCCTCCCCTATTTCCTGCAGGTGACCTCCGAGGATGCTGGTACTGTCAGTTTCCAGGTGGGCTCCTGTAGCTGCGAGGCCCAGTTGAAGATCACAGGTAGGTGCCCTTTTGCCCCGCCCCTTGCTCGCTCAGTGCCTGTGTGTTCCCCACAAGATCTATTGGGGGATATAGCCCCAAACCAGCCCTTGTCAGTGAGTGTCACTCTCCAGCCACTGGTTGTTATCCATGCTTAGCCCTCTGGAGGGCTGGTGAAGATTGACTTGAAGAGTTGTGGTGTGGGGGGGTCCCTATGTGAGAGGATGCTGGGGAGCCCTTGAGAGGGAGGCAGGGCTTTCCAAAATCTCCGTTCACACAACTACTCACCGATAACCCAGGCATTCATGTCCATGGTCACCGACCTACACACCGGGAGGGCTCACGTGCTCACGGAGCAGCTCTCTGCCAACATTTGGACTCTCTGAATCATAGTGTGATGTGACCCCGGAAAACAGAGATGTCGGAGACCCTCAGCATGTCTGTACCTTGTCCTCAGAATTCCCTGCACACCTTCCACTGCTGATCTACTTCCGATTTTCAAACTAGCTCCAACCCTCAACGTGTCTGTTCACCCACACATCCATCTGCCATGTGTGTCTGTTAGTGTTTACTTATCCATCACATCCATCTGCCACGTATTTGCTTATCCATCATATCCATCCCCCATGTGTGTCTGTTTGTGTGTTTGCTTATCCATTACATCCATCCACCACATGTGTCTGTTCATGTTTGCTTATCCATCACATCCATTCCCCATGTGTGTCTGTTTGTGTGTTTGCTTATCCATCACATCCATCCGCCACGTGTGTCTGTTTGTGTTTGCTTATCCACCTCACATCTTAATATCTGTTCATCTCTATATCAGTCACCAACCACCACTGAAAATTCATCCACTCATCTCATCCATCTGTACATTTACCCACCTACCATCCGTTAGTATGTTCACACATGCTCTATTTATTTCATCTGTTCACCCAACTGTCATCCATCTGTTCATCCACCCATCACCCAGTATTTTCATCCATCTGTCCACCACCCTTCCAGCCCATCCTTCATACAAGCCCCATCTTCTCTCCCATATATACCATATATATCCGTTATCTGTGTACCATGTACCTCAATGAGGGGCCGGTACAGCTGTGCCCTCAGGGTGGGTGGCTGGAGCCCCCACCCACCCCTATGTGCAAGGGGAGTTGGACATGAAGTGTCCTAAACATGGTCAGGGATGTGGCCCGTGGAACAGAAAACACTCCAGAGTGAGTGCCCTACTCAGGAGTTAAGTGCCAGAAGAGGAAGCTCCCTGGAAGGGAGGACCTTGCAGCCATTAGGCTGCTGGGCTTTGCAGGTTCTC
The DNA here is from genome assembly GCA_021461705.1 of Cryptotis parvus. NCBI lineage: Eukaryota > Metazoa > Chordata > Mammalia > Eulipotyphla > Soricidae > Cryptotis > Cryptotis parvus. The sequence goes on along the minus strand of JAJIBD010012526.1, from coordinate 6,464 downwards.
TTGCCTAGGGTCCTTTTGGCTGCATGTTCCCAGTCAAGCAGAGTCTTGGACAGATGTCCACTCTCAGGGAGAGAGCCATTGGGCATGGCTGTTTTGGAATAGGTGTGTAATAGGCATCCTATAGGCAAAGGTGGGAACCATACTGGTGACAGGAATGGGAAGCTGGTGGGTCAGAACAGAGGCAGCAGATGTGTAGGGGGGAGAAGGTGAGGGTGGGTGGGACTGGCGTGGCTGAGGACCTACCCACAGGGCATTGGCTGGGGAGTTCTGGCTAAAGCAGATGCAGGGATGCTGGCCCTGGTGGGATGCCTCTGGGCCCTCTGTGTGCCCTTCATGCCCTTATACCCTGGACAGGAGCTGGCACTTGTGGGAAATGCATGAAGGTACCTGACCTTTGCCAACTGTGGACATGAATCCTCCTTCACGAGTGGGCTGCAGGCTCCTACCTTAGAGGTGTGGGGGAGGTAAATGAGGTGGGGCTTGTGCACAGAGCAGACAGGCAGCGAGGGAACAGCAGGTAGGTGCAATGTGGCATTAACACTTTGAATATTAGGACCAGGGGTTCTTGGTATTTATAGGTAAATTCTCTGAGAATTGGAGAAGACCTGTCTCCACCATTTGGTGAAATGGTGTGTGTGTGTGTGTGTGTGTGTGTGTGTGTGTGTGTGTGCAGGCGCGCTCATGCTTGAAGAGGCAGCTGATAACTGGAAGTATAGGTGTGTAGGGACTGCTCTAGCTTTAGGAGAGTGGATGTATATAGGGCTGACCTGGGGGTTGGGTGTATGAGGGGATGAGTCAGCTCCACATGGCCTTTCCATAGGAGTCCTGCAGGTAGGGTGATCCATGTGTCTGTCCACCCCTTGTCCCCACAGTCTCCACTAGGGTGGGCCCAGGTAGCACCAACAACCCAGTTCCCAGCCTGCCCTCTTTTTTTGCCCCTCTTGTGCAGAGGCTGCACTGTGCCTGGTACGTGGCTTGCAGAATGTGGACGTCTTTGCGGGGAGGTGGCCACGTTTTCCTGTGAGGTGTCCCATGCAGGTGGGCCAGAGGCCCACTGGTGGCTGGATGGGACCCTGCTTCAGGATGGCACCCTGCTGCAGAACGGCCCCCAGAGTGCCATCTCTGTGTGTGATGGGACCATCCACTCCCCTCACGCTCTCGGGCTTGGGGTGTCCGACTCAGGCACCGTCACCTACTGCGCAGGGTCCCTGGTCTCCTCAGCCAAGTTGCTGGTCAAAGGTATCGGCTGCTGGCCCCTGCCCTGTGCTGGCATTCTTGCCGCTGCTGCTGTCCCTGCATGCTTCTTGCTCGCTCAGGGCTGGAGGGGAAAAGGCAGGGTCAGGGACCAGCCTTAGGCCACTTACTGTCATTGTGCTACATGGTTGTGGGGGTGGGCAGGGTAGGCAGGTGGCTCATGAAACTGAAGGTTCCCCATATCCTTCTACTGGAAGGTTGGCAGCTGTCCCTGCCATACTCTGAGACCATTCCTGTGGACACACACCCCAATGATCATGTAAAGTGCCAGAGCGGTCCCATCCTTGCTGCTGGAGTAACTGCCCATACAGTGGACATGTTTGGGGGGCTTCATGCCTTTCTGGGGAGGGCACCAGAGAGGACAATAAGCTATAGAGATCCCTTGACCCATACCTGGGCTGGAGTTATTGGATGTCCGGGAATAGTTTGACTCTCTAGCAGAACAATTTCCTCAGGTTGAGTAGAACTTTGAACAGTGGAGTAGGGGTGGGCCCCTAAGGTTGATGAAGTATCTGAAGGAAAAACAGCTGGGCGTGGAGTGGTGGTTTGGGTCTGCGGACCCTGAGCAGGGCAGAGGGCTTTGAAGATGGAGTTTTCTGACTGCCAAAGGATGTTGGGGCTCAGGGGCTGGAGGGCCAAGAGGGGCAGCAGACCAGGGTTGGGCATAGGAGTGAGGCTTCTGTGTGCGTGGGGGGGTCTAGCTGCTGTGCTTGCATGCTGCTGGGCTGCTGGTGCTGACGGCGGGAGGGTGGGAGGCCAGGCTGTATTGCCTGGCTGACTGCTGCCCGGCATGTTGGCTGACAGATCCCGTGGTGGAGGTGGTCAGTGCCATGCAGGACCTGGCGGTGGAGGAGGGTAGCCCAGCTGAGCTCCTCTGCCAGTACTCACGGCCCGTGCAGGCCAAGTGGAAGATGAACGAGCAGGAGGTGTGCGCCGACGGGCACCGAGTCGTCATAGAGCAGGACTGGACGGTGGCCAGGCTGTCCTTCAGGCCAGCCTTGCCCCGCGACAGCGGCATCTATTCTTGTGAGGCTGCAGGCACTCGCGTGGTGGCTCTGCTGTGTGTGCAAGGTGAGGCCACGGGTGGGCCTCGACCTTGTGTGGCCAGCGGCTGGCAACTAGAGCATGAAGGGCTGTCAAGAGGGGCAGCAGCTGACTCCACCTCCCTAATTCACCCTATGCAGCAGGACAAGGCAGAACACTAGGAAAAGCTCCAGGCAGAGGCTGCATCTGAAATGCCTTGTGGGGAGGTAGAGGCAGGAGGGCAGCTGTGGGGGACCCATGCAGTAATGAGGCAGGAGCCCAGCAGGGAGGCTGTCGTGTGAGCTGGACCTTCAGACTCAGACTGATTGAGGGGGAGAAGGTGTGCTCAGGCACTACAGATGGGAAGCTGAGACACAGAGAGATGGGGACCCAGGTACAGAGAGATGGAAGGTAGGCACTACGGAAGGATGGGCCCAGGCACAGACATCTCTGACACATTTGGGCAGAGCAGAGAAGTAGGAAGCAGTAGGTATTAGGGCACTCACTGCTGCTCTAAACTCTAGGGTTTGGAGCTGGGAAATAACCCAGAGGGTGGGAGCACATGCCTTGAGCCCAGGTTTGATCTCTTGTACCTCATCATTTCCTGTGTACTGCCAGGAGTGACCCCCCAAGCATTTCATCACAAATGCCACTGGATATGCACCCCCACCTGGTGTATTTATGGAAACAAGTGTCTACTCCGGCTCAGGATTGGAGTTGCTGCTGAGTTGGGGCAGCCTTTCCTGGGTGTTGGGAACTGCGCAGCTCCTCCAGAGGCCCCCATGCAGCTGTGTGACTCGGCACTTGAGCTCTGACCACCAGTGTGTGGAAGCTATTCTTCCTTTTCAGTCTTGGGACCCTCTCCCGGGTGCCGGTGCCCAGGCCCTGTGGACAAGCTTAGAGGGAGCATTAGGACCAGGTGTGTTGGTGCACCTGTGGAGCATTAAGGCCAGTTATGGGTGCATCTGTGGGGCATTAGGGCCAGGTATGGGAGCACCTGTGGATCATTAGGGACAAACAGCTGTGGGTGCACCTGTGGAAATTTTGAGCAGGTGTGGGTGCAACTGTGAAGAATTAGGGCCAGGTGTGGAAGCACTGTGGAGCATTAGGGCCAGATTTAGATATACCTGTGGAGTATTGGGTCAGGTGGGGGTGTACCTGTGGAATGTTAGGGCCAGGTGTGGGTGCACCTGTGGAGCATTAGGGCCAGGTGTGGGTGGCACCTGTGGAACATTAGGGCTAGATATGGGTGCACCTATAGAACATTAGGTCCAGGTGTGGTTATACTGGTGGATCATTAGTGCCTGGTGTGAATGTACCTGTGGAGCATTAGGGCCAGGTGTCGGTGTATCTTGGAGAATTAGGGCCAGGTGGTGGTGAACTGTGGCATATATACCACAGAATCAGGTGGACTATGAGCCTTGACCTAGTGTCTCTCTGCCCTGCGCCTACCCCTCGCTTGGCAACTGTATGGCTGCCCACTGTCCTGTGGGTCAGGCCAGCCCTTTACCAGCATTGAGGCCAGTTGTGATCACTTGAGGCTCTTCCCCACCTGTCCCTCCCCACCCTCCTTTGCTCCTCACTGGTCCCTTGCATTCTTTATTCCACTGCCCTCCTGAAACCCATGTTCCTACTTCACTCCCATCTGATTTCCTCTTACTACTTCTGCTCCCTGCACATCTATCTCCCTTGGCCCAATTCATCTCCCTAGAAGTCTGGTGGAGTCACTGCAGTACAGGCCCACAAAGAACAGCTGACCGCACCCCAAATGTGCCGGGAGGCAAAGGCAGCAGAGGAGGACTGGGGAGAGCAGATCTGGGGCATGTGGCCCAGGCTCACGTTTGCTCCAGAAACAACTATTCAGGGTTCATCTGGGCTTAGGGTTCTGGGTGTTGAGGGTGGTAGGGGGCAGGGCTCCTTCCCGAGTCAGCGGGTGCCACCCTCTGTGTGTGGCCTCGATGTGTGCTGGGAAGTTGGGATATTTGGGGCTTGTCTGGCCTGGGGATATGAGTTGCCATTTCCTTTCTGCAGCCAAGAACACTGTGGTGCGCGGTCTGGAGAATGTGGAGGCCCCTGAGGGTGGGGAGGCTCTGTTCGAGTGCCAGCTGTCCCAGCCTGAGGTGGCTGCACACACATGGCTGCTGGACGATGAGCCGGTGCACAGCTCTGAGAGGGCTGAGGTCGTGTACTTTGAGGATGGCCTGCGGCATCTACTCCTGCTCAAGAGTCTGCGGCCGCAGGACAGCTGCCGCGTGACCTTCCTGGCAGGGGACGCTGTCACTTCTGCTTTCCCTCACAGTCAGAGGTGAGCACCCAGACTAGCGGTAGGGTGTGGAGGCGGTGGAATGGGTGGGCAGTGCTCTGAGGCCCATTCACCCCCTCTGTCCCCTTTATCCCCCTCTGCCCAGGCTGGCGCCTGGAGGTCTTGGAACCCCCTCAGGACGTGTCCGCGTGCTGGGGAGCAGGCTACATTTCCACTGCACCCTGAGCGAGGCCGTGCCAGTGGGAGAGGCATCCTGGTACATCAATGGGGCCGCTGTGCAGCCTGGACGATGCTGACTGGACGGTCACAGCTGATGGCAGTCGTCACGGCCTGCTGCTCCGCGCAGTGCCCAGCTACACCACGCTGGCGAGGTCACATTCGCCGCCCGGGAGGCTGTGGCCTCTGCACGGCTCAGCGTGCTGGGTGAGTGGTGCCCCTACGGCCAGTTGGTGGATGTGACCTCCAGTTCCTTCCCCAGGGCCTCTGTCACTGCAGTGGCCTGGGGTGGCCTGCTGTCTCCTGCCTCTCCTGGGCCCTCCTGCCAGGACATAGCACCATCCCTTGTGGGCTGGCATTGTGGAGGGTGAGGGGCAGGGGGCAGACAAGATGCTGCCATTTCCATGTTGGGGAGTCTGAGGATGCTGACCTCTGCCTGCTTCCTGACATCTACGATGTGGGAATGTGGTCTGGCCTGAGACCCTGAGGGTGTAGCTGGCAGGATCCCCAAAATGTGTCCCCCCACCCCCCAGTGCCCTTCAGTGTCTCCCTGAGACTTGGGCCCCACAGTCTCTCCCTTCCCCATGCTCTTGCCTAGTGCATTTGAGTTTAGTTCTTGGGGACAGATGGATGCTCAGCTTGGGCATTAGCAGGTCTCTGAGTGTCCCTGTGATCTTGATACTCATCCCTCAACCTCAGGGGAGCACGAACACGTGACTCAGAGGCCTCTGGAGCCATTGCCTGGTTGCTGCAGCCTGAGATTACACCCTGAGTAATGGGGGCTAGGGACTCCTCCCCTGATTGGGTGCTCTCCCCACAGGTGTCCCCTGACCCCCGGAGGATGCAGAAGTGGTTGGTAGAACTGGCCGCTCTGTGACGCTGTCCTGGGTGGCGCCCTCAAGTGATGGTGGCGGCCTGTATGGCTATCGGGTGGAGATGAAGGCAGCCACCACAGGCGAGTGGCAGCTCTGTCAGGAGCTGGTGCCCGGACCTGAGTGTGTGGTGGATGGCCTGGCCCCTGGAGAGACCTACCGCTTCCGTGTGGCAGCCGTGGCCCGGCAGGCACTGGAGAGCCCGTGCACCTGCCCCAGACTGTGCGGCTTGGTGAGTGTCTCTGTCCTGGCAATGACTCCCGGGCCTTCCTGCAACAGGGGCCTGGGGCATGCTTGCTTCGGGACTGGTTTTGTACTGGCTGTTTTCCCCAGCAGAGCCGTCTGCGCCCAGCCCTGAGAGCCGACAGGTGGCAGCAGGTGAGGACCTGTGTCTGGAGTGTGAGGTGGCCGAGTCAGGCGAGGTCACCTGGATGAAGGGGACAGAGGCGTGTCCAGCCCAGTGGACGGGTCCAGGTTCTGTGCCAGGGCCGACGGCAGATGCTGGTGATCCGGGTGTCACGGCAGAGGACCAGGGCGAGTACCGCTTGTAGCCCAGCTCAGGGCCCGGCACCCGGCATTCCAGGGTATGTGCTCCTGTGCTCACCAGAGGTGGCTATTCCTTGGGGGTGTGGAGGTACTGGCCTTTGTCACCAACTCTCTGAGTTAGGGGTCCATATAGGGGGGGCTTCTGTCATAGCATGGGAAGCAGTCTGGGGGTATTCCTAGAGCCCATGTGGCTTAGCATTTTGTGAGAACTTGTATTGCTATGTGTCCCAATCACTGCTGTGGTGAGTGTCCGGGACCCTGCCCTCAGTCAACCAGTCTGGAGTTCTGCT